>BGZK01000798.1:0-278124 GCA_005406025.1 Eumeta japonica
TGTGCTCAGTGGCGATAGTTCGACGCAAATTGACTACAGTGCCACGCCGAAAGGTTCAAATCACGGAAACCACAACACCGTGATGAAACGAAATTAGGCAGAAATATTATATCACGTCGTTGCGGATCGAAACTACGGAAATCGCCCACGAACAACAGCAGAATTCACCAGAAGTCTGAAGAAATGCCGTCCGCGGAGGGGCATCCGCCTCCCGAAACGCTTGATTATCGCAATACCAACCCCTTCACGTGTACGGGGTCGATTATTTCGGGCCTATGAGTGTGACGATAGGCAGACACGAAAAGAGATGGCGCTATTCACATGCCTGACAACACGCGCCGTACATATTGAACTGGCGGAGTCTTTGTCATCAGACTCCATGATACTGGCT
Source organism: Eumeta japonica (assembly GCA_005406025.1). Classification (NCBI taxonomy): domain Eukaryota; kingdom Metazoa; phylum Arthropoda; class Insecta; order Lepidoptera; family Psychidae; genus Eumeta; species Eumeta japonica. Next base: position 392 of record BGZK01000798.1, read on the forward strand.
TTGCGTCGATTCATCGCTCGAAGAGGAACCTCCGAGAGATGTATTCGGACAACGGCACGAATTTCGTCGGCGCAAACAAAGAACTGATGAACATACAAGAGGTACACGAAGATGAAGAAGAAGCCGACGTCCGCACCATAACTTGAGTTCATACTCCCGGCGCTCCGAACATGGGTGGCGCCTGGGAGCGTTTGGTGCGATCTGTCAAAACCGCGTTGGCCGCTACATTGAGAGAGAGGAGCCCTCGCGAAGAAGTTCTCCACACCTCTGCTGAAGCCGAGCACATTGTCAACTCCAGACCGTTGACGGAGGTGGACGTCGAACCTGCCGAGGCCGAGGCCTCACGCCCAACCACTTCCTGATCGGGCGCTCCTGCGGCGCTGCCGCAGCGGGCCACTTTGACGACAACGTGCTCCTCGGGCCTGCAAACTGTCAGCGCCTCGCCGATCACTTCTGGCAGAGGTGGTTGAGAGAATACTGACTCTGGTGCCGCGATCCTATATGCCGCGCGCCGGCCGAGGGCGACATCGTGCTGATCGTCGACTCATCATCACCTCGATACTCGTGGCCTCGAGGCAGAATTAAGAAGACCTACCGGGTCCTGACAACTGTTCGTGTGGTGGACGTCGAGACGACTGGTGGCGTTCTGCGGCGTCCCACTTCGAAGATCGTCGTGCTGGTGTCAGCTGAGGCGACGGCTGTTCCGTGTCCTGAAGCCGCACCGAGGAGGTGTTATGGACAGCCGCGCAATTGATATAAATTTAAAATTGCATTATGTCTTATATGAGAATTATTTTGTAATAAGTGTTTTATATTTGTGTGGTGTTTATATTAAAGAATTTTTCTGCATAGTTTTTAATTACCCGGGTAGGGACTAGTTTTAAGGAAAATATTTGTTTGTTTAGAATTTTGTATTGATTAATTGAATATTTGAAATGTAATGTGCGTGTGAGTTGCATACGAAATTGTGCCTTGGGGAGGACCAATCAGGCCTTGGCGTCGTTACGGTACGGCCGCTAATCGGTGTCTCAGGCGCTAGTGGCGCCAATGCATTTCTGACAATGCATATGTAAATTAAGTGCATGGCCACTCCCCAATTAAAATGTATGCAACTCATATGCAACGGATGCACCACTAAAATACGGTGGGAGTGGTGCATCCGACAGTTGCTAACCAACCGTCATCTTGTGAAGCTCGGCTTAATAAAGTCTGAAAGAAAGAAACGCTGTCCATTGACCACGCCGCCACACTGCAAGAAATCCGCCGACCATAGAAAGAAGCGTGCGCATCGTGAAGAGAGGCAATCCGGGGTGCGGGCTTACGCGGCGATAGCCGAAATCGCCGTTACAGATTACGTGAATAACTTCTGAAATAAGCCGTATGTCTAAAAATATAAAAAAATAACGGAGGTAACGCTTAATTAATACTTTCCATGAAAATTATTTTTGAACATGATCAGAAAAACTATTTTTGAGTTATTGTCGAAATACTGCGCTTCTCAACAAATGGACGTAAGTGTCATGAAGATACGCTCTTTGTTGTACAATTTTTAGTTTTATACTATAGCAATAAATAACTTAATTTATAGTTTGGTAAAAACTGCGTAACTATTCTTTGCGGGAAACATGGAAAAAAATGTGACAAAGTACTTTTTTCATCTGTAGTTTATTCTTTATAATAATGGCTTCGAAACCTTAAAATGAGCATTATCCGACATGCCCTGGACCTGTTTTTTAGATCATATCTTATTCTATAATTTTATGCCTTCATATCTTTCTTTCGTTATATTTTAATTTATTTTATAGTTTATTATTATTTATATTTCTACCTTTACGTTTTATACTTTTGTCCGTATTCGTTTATAACATTTGCATAGTACGAAAAAAGGAGTTCTTGTTTCGCAGAATCCAATTTTCCGGAAACCGTTATCGATTCCATCACGATTTCCTGAAAGTTCCACCTAACGATCTTAAAAACCATTTCAGTTTCAGCCTGCGTACATTCCCGTAAAAATACATCACATTCAACGCCAACGTGCCACACGTCCTGGAGTTAATCATGGTCACACGCGCAATCGGGCGAGCCCTTTAGCTTAAACTGATGCAGGTACTGTGCGAACCCGCCGGATGCCGTAAGGCTTTGCGCCGTTCGGGACGTCATGTCATTCCGATCTGTCTGAGGACCTTACACGTTTATTCCACTCCAGGAAAAAAGCGTCGTGTGACTTCAACCGGTCTTCTCTCGGTGAATTCCTTGCCTCTCGCTTTTGTTCGAGACTAACGCTCTAATCACGTTCTTAGCGTACGTTAGGGGAAATTTATCGTACTATGCTGCCGCCTTTTTAATATACCAGCGCTATCTCCGAGATATCGCGCCTGGTCTCATGAGCCAGACGGTGAAAGATCCACATTTGTAGTATTTTATGTAAATTATTATGTTCATATCAATCATGTAATAAATAGCTGTTATGTGCCTACTTTTTGAGAGTAAATTAAAATTTAGAAATGACCGTGTTTTACTATACGTATCTGGTATTCATAGAAAAAGAATTCCATTTGTCCTAAATATAATCTACCACTATGTAAAACTTGATTAGAATTCGTTAGAGCGTAATTGAATGTCTTCGAATCATAAACCAATTCAAATAGACTTAACCATGTATATGTTCGGCAAAAATATTTTTCAAAACCCATTTCCCTCTTCAAAGACATTTAAGATTAAATGTATTTATTATCGTGAGTGTAATTGAAAGAAAAAAGCCGAGGATGTTGTGGGTGTGAAATGTATATATATCTAATATTAGGTGTAGACAGGTCATAATTTAGAGGTTGTAAAATTTTGTGCTAAAACGTGATTGGCCCGGCACCGCAAACTGCCATTATGTCTAATGACCTTAAATTAGGTCGGCTACGCAGTTCTTAATATTTAAATTGGCATGACGTACAGAGTTCCCAAGTGAGCTTCGATTGAATTTGCATAATTTGAAACATAATTTTTTATTATTAATGAAGCATACAACTTCCATCATATAAATACGACTAATACATGTCTAAGAATACCACTACGTAACATATAAATAACAGGACATCACAATTCTATGTACATTGCAAATTTCTAATTCATTGTATATTTCCATTATTAACGGTAAATGAATTAATTATTATTGCACAAGTGTAAAAGCCCAACCCATAAGATAGACTCTAAATATAGGCTAGTTATACGCGACATGTGTATAATGGTGTCCCGCGGCGAGTGGCCGACAAGCATTTGCACTCAATCAGTTAAGCTCGTCAGTAATGGAGGCGTTGCTGTGATTTTAGCCAACTTAAGCATAACGTTGTCTAAGAAGAGTGAAGGTTCTCAACTTAACTATGGTCTTCATGGTGATAATTTAATACACGAATTCATATACTCTGCAATCGTTCCATCTGAACTTAATAAAGAGAGGACATGAAATCCGGAAAAAATGCCTAGACATGTAATTAAAAATAAAAAAGTGTATACAATTTATGATATATAAAAAATAAAACAGTTTAGCTATAGAAACGGAATCTGATGTTTCTTTCTCATTGTAAAGAGAGATTTTTTCGTATTAGGCCTCCTATTACTTCGTAAGAACGAAGTACAATTTTAGATCACATAAAGGTCACGACAAATTCTTGTATAGAAATTTCGCAGTTAGAATTTTATACTTTAATTCTTTTTCTTTTAATAAAATAGATTTTGTTTAATATATTTTCAATTGAAATCCACTGATAATTCTATTGGACTTTGCAAATTAAACCCGAATTCAAGAAATGAAACATCAAAAACACCTAGAACGTTGTGAACGTATGATGAGGTTGATTTTAATTTTTAAAATAATTAATTCATTTTTGATTTCGCAAAATTTTAATCAGACTGTAAACTGCAAGTAATTGTAAATAAACATTTATAAAACAGACCATAAAATTGATCTTACCCATATCGTCAGCCATATTTCATGTCAGCTAATACCATTCAGTTGGCATCTACAGAAAAAAGTTTAGTTGTGTTCTTATCGATATAAAACCACATGCATTGAATGCAATTGAATGCAACTTTATTCCGTTGTTGAATATTTTATTCCTACAAATATGAAAGCTTGTTGTGATATTTGTGACTTTCATGCACAAAAAACGTATGTTTTAAATTAACATAAAGGTTAATTTTCATCTCAATCGCGCATAATCGTGAGATAATTTGAGAATAATCGAGTCGAGACCGCAACCGAGATCGAAAGTGGACCTAACCTCAGAAGCAAAGAGCCGAACCGAGGTCGGAACCTAGAGCAGGAACGCGATAGGAATAGAGGACGAAAGCGGGATAGCAATCGGAATTGACATCAAGAACCGACTCGTGATCTCTCGATGCAAAAGGTGACAGAATTCATTCTACCTAAACGGCACAGAAGCGAGAAAAAGTCTTACAGAATATACTGTCTATAATAAATTAAACCCATCTATAACGCAATTTTTATAAACTAAAAAGGAAACCGTAGAGTAGTTTTATCGATTATTTATAATAATATGATTGCCGTATCTACCTTACGTGAGTTCATCAAGTCACTTTTAAAAAAAGAATTATATAAAAATACAGTTCGTGGGGTAACATGACATTTATTTAAGACTGCTCAGCATTTTTTTTTTTGATAACCAACAGTCTCAGACTTGCATTGTATCAAATACGAACTAGTACATTATTTTCGGTTTCTCTATAATCAATGTTTGTATAAGGAAAAACTGTTTTATACCAAGTTTTATATTGAGATTGAAACGATATTATAAAACAATCCAAAATGTACCTTTCCGTCCGACCTCATTTCCGTTTTCGTGTTCACCTGGGCTTTGTTTGGATAAGGAATCCACGGTAGATCGTAATTGGATCTAGAAAGATACGGCGCAGATAATTCACGGTTTGTTCAATATTCGCTGTTAAGTGTTTCCAGAAAATTCTTATTTGTGCAGCTGTACCATAAATTATTTTTTTTATCTTTTTTCAAGTAAAATACTCGTTATGAGAAGTAATTTGGAATTAAACCATTGGGAAGCTATTACAAAATTCAAACCTGCATTTAGATACATTACGACACAGTTGTTAGATATCAAAACAAAAACTAAAATATCTGTTTTAGGTTAATCGATTGAAGTCAAAAATTCTAATTTATTGTAATTATTAACACAATTTCGATTTTTCACCAAGATCTATTCAAATATTCCTTAAAGCAAAACATCAATTTTAATTGACTATAAAAACTGTCTGAAGTTCAACCTTTATCTTAAAGCGGTAGAAATTTTAATTATTCTCCAACAATTCAAATAGCACGCCAAATACATGCAAGATTTTGTTGTATAAATCCCTAGCGCTCACCGAAAGTGTCGTCTTTTAACGATTTATAAATACTTCAGAGACAGGCTCTTTCCTTTAAAACCGGTTGCTCTGTTATAATCGCGTTTGTCGAATCCATTATATAATGAACATCCGGTCTCGATTAAATACAGATGCTGAAAATAATAAATTTCTTAGCGCAAACACGACTTATTATAAACTGTTGGTTAAATTAATTCATCGTTGTAACTGTCTTCACTCTAAATTAAACTATGATTCTTGGCGAGCGCACAAGAAATTTGTCAATAATCCTTTAACAATATTTATTGGAGAGTGCATTTGAAACTTATATTTTGCGTCAAAGCAATAAAACAAACGGCATTGCTATAAATTTCGATTGATTTATGACTCCTCTTTATTGTAATTATCGGATTAATGGTACTCTTAAAATATCATATAGATTTATTACAATATTATGGTATGGGCAAATTTAAGAATGTGTAAAAGCTTCTGAGCCAACGAAAATAACAGTGAGAAGTCAGAAGTAATCATGTAAAAAATTGGATTAATTTCGCTTACATAAATTATTTGCTATTTACATTTCTGAATGGAATTTAATAACGGGTATCATGTGACACGGCTCATCTTCGTGTTAGAGATGCATCGTTCTATAGAACGAAAGAAATGTAAGCGATTAAGAGATGACGAGACGGAAGAATCGATCAAAAAAGTTTATAAAGTCAAATTCTGCAACTCGCTTCATGCCTCGCAGTGTATAAAGCCGTCGGTCCCGGAAGGTTGTTATCGTATCGACAACGACAAAGGCCTCCAGCCGCCTTCAACTGGCGCTGAGGTATGGAAAAATTAAGGTCCGAGTTTTTCGATCTGAAGTAAAAAGACCGTGGAATGCCACATCTCAGCAATGCGGTGAATGAAACCCTGACACGAAAATGTGTCAGGATATTCGATTTTTTTACCGACAAATGTGAGGAAGCACTCTTTATAAATTTATATAAAACATTAACGAGTGACGTTTGCATTGCATTGGGTGGATCTGTTTTAGCAAAATTGGGTTTGTTATTTTTTTCTCAATAATTTTCTAATATTATCATATCACTTATGCTTCAAACGAACGTCTCGTTTGGCTATTATAACTCCAATTCAAGTATTTATATTTCTTTTTATCGAACGACAGATATCGTCGTGCAAGAATATTGTTAAGTGTGTAAGTGAATTGATAAAAGTTATAATGAACGGTTTCATTTCATTTTTTGTGTAAAAAAAATATTCTTGCCTGTTGTCGTATATAACGTCATACGCGGTTATTGTTATTATTCTGCCGGCTTCGCCTTTACACAAACGGGGATGCTCTGATACGCATCGCTGCTCGCGGCAGGTAGGCTGCTTGATCACGTACTGCTCCAGTTCGCATAAATGGTCGTTTCCATTATATGGATTGTTTGATCATAATGTGAGTTTAATATAACGATTCGTAATAATTTTTATTTTATATGATTGATTTTTCCTATAAAAGTTGACTTAAATTATAGAATAAAATTATAATAAATAAATTTCACGTGAGTAATACAATAAGCAGTTAAATTCAACATGTCTAGGATACGTAGAAATTCAAATTATACAAACTTGTATGTAACTGTAATTTTTTATAACGTGAATTTCTCATAAGATTGTATGTAAGAGAAATATGAAAGCAAATTTTAATCAATAGCAAACCTAGGCTATAACATATTTTCTATAAAATTTTTCAAGACAATTTAACTTAATAAGATGCCAAGTCCTTTTTCGACAAAAATCGTTGTTACGTTCATTTATCGTAAGCTGATTAAAAAATTACTTTTTTTTAATATTATCTAGGTTGTTGTACAAACAGCCCACTATTAGGAGATTGTTATATATTTTTGCAATATATTTAATTTTGGCAAAATCAATGGTATCAAAATGAACGAATTAAAAAAGGACATAATAAGGGCCTCTTTCACCACCTTGGTTTAAGCTCACTTTTAACTAAAAGTCACTTTCAAAATTAATTTTGTTCTATGTCTACCTTTTAACGCGTTTTTTCCCCGAACAAACATTAAAGGAGGATGTGGAACGGAAGTTTTAATTTAAAGGTGACTTTATTAAATGTCCGTTTAAAAGGAGATACTGGAAGAGGCTTTAAGTGCGTTTTGCTTTACGATAAAAAAAAAATTAAATGTGAAATATTTAGTAACTACGCGAGTTCAAAGCTCAAAATCATTTTTTTTTTCTCATAGAGTTAAGGTTTAATGCTCTTTAGGTCAATTTCACCCCAATATGGTATCCCGTTCATTTAAAACAGTTTCTGTTTCTTTTAGACTTATTTGAATTGTTGTCGTATACTTACAGCTTTGATATCCCACCCGCATCGAAATAGAAAAATTTTGTATTCCCACCAAACAACACGGGTTTTCTCTAAAAAATTATTATCTTTCGAGAGAAAAATATTAAATTTAGGTCATTGTAGCTGGTTTAACGCGTATCGGGAACTCATTATACCGGTAAAAGCTTCGGTTAACCATATCAGAAATGTAGAATATTTTCCTTCACATGCGGTCGATGGCTTTTGTACTAAATTAATTAACCACCGATAACAAAAAAAAAAACTCTTTATATCTAGCTCAATTCCGATTTTTTAGTCGACATGAAATTATATTTATTATATATTTATGTCGTACTGTGATCATCAACAAGTAATAGACAATACAAGATAAATTAGAAGTTTTAGTGTCTTGGTAATAAATGAATGTGTGCTTAAAGAGCACAAACCCTTCTTCAGATGAGACATAGGTTTAATATAAGAAGCTGATAGGTCGTATACATGAGACCAAGCAGATTTTAATAACACGATACGTAAATGAGCTGTAGTAATTCTAAACTTATTTGGAAAACTAAAAAGATTTTATTGACTTGATCACCAAACGTTTTCATGTACATACGACGTATAAAGGAGGACCGGTGCGGGTCGCTTTTGTTGTGAAAGTTTTAGAAGAAGAATTTCAAATTTCGCAGTTAAATATGATAATATTCAACTATAATGCATTTTTCTTCTATTTACATATTTCTATTTGGGATTTTGATGACTTCAAAAAAATATGACTTTGATAAATTTAAATAACCAAAACTGATACGCACTAAATCTACTAAAGTAGTATAACTAATAAATAAATAAATAAATAAATATATATATATATATAATATTGTGCAAGATCTTTGACAGAAATTAAATACGTACCGGAAACAAGCAAGCAGACATAGCACATTACGCATCTAAATACAATTTTTCACGAGCATTCACGCCTGGTATTTATGTTTTCAATGTAATCTCGCATCGGTTGTCCTACGCAATTATATTAGGAGATGGTAGGTAGATTACGAAGGAGTCTATATCATCATGGGCGTACCCAGCTTCTGGCCTAGGGGGGGCAAGGCAAATCGCCACATAGGGAACATACAATTTCCATGGGGGCCAGCTGCCCCCCCTCGGTACGCTCGTGTATATCATGATAACGCAACGGTCGCCAGGTGTCTGAGGGTGATGCTCGTACCCATCTCGGTGGTCAGGGCGAGCATAAATACGTCAATAGTGTCCGGCCGGGCCGCCGATAAATCACGTTTAAGAAGTTGTCAGGGAAGCTCGCGGCCACTTCACGCCGAACGCCGGGAACGTGTACTTGGCACGCCTCTGACTTTGTTGTTTGCGCGCATTATTTTCAACACTTTATGCTGTATTTTGATCCACGTCCGATTCTATTTCGGCCGTACGCTTGACACGACCCCTAGCCGTAGTATTGCAACTACCGAATATCTGCAATATTACTACGCTTCCGTGTTATAGTCTTGGTGTACGAAGAGTCGTCAAAATTTGGGTTGTTCACAAATTGTATCGATTGTTAGGGTAATGATCTTTGGTTGTTTATGTATGTGTGTCTGTGTGAGAGAGAAGCAGTTGAAAAATACAAAATTTACCTATTGTGAATTTTTAAAAATAATAATTGAATAAAGTTTGATATAAAATGATGTATTTTATTCATTATCTTAAAGTTATAATTGTCTTCTTAGTTAATCCTAATGCTTTTCAGCGATTGAATTCGGAAACATAAAATTTTGGTTATCAGATAGAAAAATAACAATTACAACAACATGAACCTTGTTGGTAGTAACAAGAAGTTATCGTCAGACAACGAACCTGTTGATTGTCGATGCACAAGCGCGCCGCTGGACCTACTCGCACTGGGACAGTTTCGTTTTCATGAATATTAATGAGCTATGAAATCACCTTTCAGCTCCATTACGCTAATCTTATCACTCGCGGTTCATGCATCCTCCTTCGGTGGCGCATGTCCGCGACGGACCATTACTGTCCTGAACCGGCAGAGGGTACAAATTTTTTTTCGTCGTCCTTCCTCTCGTTTCACTACTTCTCGAAGTTCGCCCCACGGCTTTGATCGAGCTCGCTGCGTCGGCGCACGGCGCGTCCGAACAACGAGACGGTTCGGCACGGACTGAGGCCGGCACGGCGCCGGCCGGAAGCTGAAAGTTCGCCTCGGTGTACAGCCCAGCACGTAGACTGCGGCCGGCGGCGCGCGGGCCGCCTGTTGCCCGCCCGCGTCCCGCTGTTTATATCACTTCGCGTGATCGTACCTACATTGATTTTGTATTAGATTTAGATTAGTGTGGATAGCTAATGCTGCACCGTTTGTGATAACTTTGGGGACGTACATATATCTACCTTTTTATTCAATTTTAAAATGAAACATTAGTTAAATCTAAAAATAATAAGAAAGCTATTCGATAGAATATATGGTCACCGCCGCCCATGTTCACTGGTCTGCTCAGGAGAGTCACTAATGCGTTGCCGGCCTTTTGGATAGAAATAAGATATATAATGAACGAATATAGTAAAATAATTTAACAAAAGCACCAAACATTATTTCTTCTTTGTTTCATCCGCATATTTATATTATGTACTAACAATGAATTAATGACCCGATTCTAAAAATTCTTTGATTTACCCTTTTGGTTTAGTTCAAATTGGAACTGGGATTGGTAGCAGAATTGAAATTGAAAGGTAGTTAGGGAACGAAATCGAGAAAAGGATCAGAATTTGAATCAAAAGCGGGACCGGAACCGGAATTGAGAACGGGACTGAGGTTGAGAAGGAGTGTAAAGACGGGATCAAAATTTAAAGTGTGATTGGGATGTTTCACGTTTCGTATATTATACGTACTAGGGCTTATCGCCGACTTCAACCATGTATTTGTATTTTCGAACCGAACTACTACACTGATTCTAAAAATTCATTTAATCGTAGTAAGCTATACTATCCTCAAGATATATTGCCTATATTTTCTTTCCATATTAACTTCCAGCTTTGTTCAAATCGGAACTGTAATTGGGAACGAATTGAGAATTGAAAAAGGAACAGAGAACGGAACAAGAATCAGGAATCGAAAGCGGGACGGGATCGAAATTGAAAACGAGACTAGTGTCAAAAACAAGTGTAGAGACGGAATCTGAATCAAAAGTGTGTCTGAGATTGGAATCGAAAAAGAAGAACGTGATTGAAATTGACAGCGATCGATACAAAAAAAGAAAAAATTCATACTACACCCATGCTGGCGCAGCTGCAGGCATTAACTATGCATAAAATTGACGTACAAAAGTTTAGAACAACGTCTGCCGGTCGGGCCAGCTAGTTTATTTATAAAAGGAAACGGACAAAGTTAAGACTATTTGATTATTCTAGATTGAAATATTACGCACGAAGAATTTCTTAACAAAATTCAGCCCATGAGATTAATTTCGTTAATTAATTACTTACTTCAGAAGAACTTAGAATAAACTTTTATTCACAGGCTCTTATAATATTATATAATTACTACTTGCCTTCTGTATCCGATTTCTTGAAAGAGGAAGTTCTCGATTATTCTGTATTTATTCACGAAAATTGGGCTGTACATCTTCGATTTACAAACCGATTTCAGTAATTATTTTTATATTAGTAAGAATCCACCACGGAGGACGTCCCATTTAAATTCACTTACCATCTGATGAAGATGTAAAGGCAGAAGAATAGGATTTCTCACATGATGACAGCTCCCTGATCGGTCTTCTATCACACTATTAAAGACCACGTAAGGTAGTGAAACCCGTGAACGCTTTTAAAATCAGTAGCCCAGGGATGTTACCTGCACAGATCATCTGATAAATGATATTGAATCAATACGCTCGTTTGTTACAACTTTCATCAAATAAATTGTTGTGTGTATAGTCTCCTCTATCAAAGTTTGCATGCACGTTGTTTAATAGTTCCGTTAGAAATGGCCATTAATTAATTTCATTTCTAAATTTTATCAAAGTATTATTATTTGTTCCCTTGTTTTCTCTCATCGTTTTAGAAACACGTTTGAAGCTTCTCACAGTATTAGATATTCAACAGTATCACTATTGAATTACCTATTAGTTATTTTTGAGTTTTTGTTTTCTATGTTTCTTTTTCCTACCTAGTTTCGTTTTTAAATTCCCAATTTTATCAGTTAAAATAGGAAACATACAAACAAATTTACTTTTTAACTAAACTTGATATTGAAACACTTTTTATTTGCCTGTTTGTCCGAGATGATTTAATTTATAAATTAAAAATGCTATAGATTTGGCGACTTACAGCGTTTGTAGATAGTATGGCCTTAGGCTATCATAGGCTATATTTCCGTGGAAGAATATTCCATTTTCAGAAGAAAGTGAATCAGGAGCTCTTTCAGGAAATAACAAAGTTATTTGATAAATTGTTTAAATTTTCTACAGATTATACTGTTTTTTTAATTTTAAATATTATTTACGCCAAGAAAACGACAGATTCTCCAGAGAAAAGTTCATTCGGGTTAACTTCTCACTAAAAAAAAACAAAACTTTAAATATCAACACGCTCTCTCTCATCTTTGAACTAGTCCTGCCATCTAAAGACAACATCGACTTCATCACAAGTTTAAATGACTGAATATAAAAGTTAGTGTAAAACCAACTAAAAAAATTGCGCCACAAAAAATAACGTTTAAAGACAAATAAGTAAAGTACGTAAAAGGAATTTGGCTAATAATAGCCAAATAAACCGATTTCAATAATTTACCTATAAAGATAGATTATGGAAATCGATTTATTTTGAACTTCCCGCTTTGAAAATCGAAAATATTCAAAAATTAGGAAAATACTATTTTCAATACGATTTTCCAAATTCGGAAAATCACAAATTAACGTTTTAGGATCTGAGGAATCTATTTTAACTTATTATCGAGGGATGGCTGTGTGTGCGTACGTAAGTGTACGTATGCGTTTGCGGATACAGGCACAAAATAAGTACCAGTCCATAAAATGCGCGCTAAACATGACGCCCTCGCACCGCCGGCGAACAAAGGATTCCCAAACCATCCTAAACGTGTCAGTTGCGAAAAGAGATATTACTAATAATGACGTGACAACGTCTTAAATTAGGTTGCGGCTGGGAGTCACTTATGAAAATGTAACGCTCGGTAACGTAACGATGAGTCAACGAAATGCTTGCGTCTACTCAACTATGATCGGTCTGCGCGCGCGCAGCACTAGCATAGCTTGCAAATGTATTGCAAGTTATTGTATGTACGTAAAGGTAAAAATAAAATTTTGTTAATATGAAATTCAGTGCGAGATTCTTTGTATAAATTAATGTTTTAAATATAATTCTTTGTATAAATAAATGTTTTAAATTGTTACTATTATTTCATCCTTCTTCCTACTATACGAATGAATATTCACATTAAAATGATTTTACCATTCAAAGTCGTTGTCACGTAAAACTTTCGCCCGTATACCGACTTTACAGGCAACCAAATATTGTTATCCCATGAACGGAAATCGGAGCATGGATAATCTTAACAGCATTAAAATTAATGCTGAATTTTCGCTTCGACCAAAACGACGTATTGCTTTTACGAAAAGGCTAATTGAGCGAACATCGAAAGTGAACCCATCGAAAACAATGGATACCAAACATAAGTCTATATTATGGTAAGCAACAAGCCTTAAAGAAAGACTGGCAATATTAACTAATATATATATATTAGTTAATACTGATATATATATCTAACTTTTACCCGCCACTCGCCCGATACAAATTTTTAAATCATGACTGCAATTAAGCAAGGGCTATTATTACTGCTTATCGGGATGCCTAAATATTGCTATAAGTATTAATTTATTATTTTTTTCTTTACATAAAAAAGTAATAATAAAAAACACTTGGTATTTTTTGTACTATTTAGATATTTAAATTCTGTTCCTTAAAATACTACCCTTGCACCCAAGTTTAGTTTTTGACTTTATTTGTAGACAATGGACAATGTTATAGTAATACAATCTACGCTATACTGTTTATATTAACCTAATGAATAAAGAAACTTTATTTGTATGTAGGAAATACTTAATCTTGAGAAATGGTGATTCGAATCCGATATATTTTTTATGAAACATCCCTCATTAATATAAAATATTTCGAAAACAGTATTTTTCTATATAAAGTTACTCTTTTCGGATTCGAATGAATTGTACTAGTATTTTCTCCAACTTCACCCACGTTTAAGTCAGTAACTAAAAAAAATAATTAATGTTCTGATTTATTACGGGTACGGATGCGCATGCGTTGCAGGTGCGTATGTGTATGAGCCTCTCACAACTTTTAAATGGATTAATCGATCGAAACCAGTCAGCGACATCAAAAAGTGGTCTACTCAAGTGAGACTCCCTGAAAATTTGAACTAATCGCTCTAGGTAGATTTTAAGAAAACTCTAAAATGAAATTGAAAACAAATGTTTTTTGAAATAACTTTTAAGCTACTCTACCGGTCGAAACAAAATCCTAATCAGTTCTTTCCCCAAAACAGTTGTATTGATTGCCATAAGTTGCAAAAGAATCGAAAATATTCGTTCAAGACATATCGATGGAGAAAATTTTCAAAAAGTATTTTTCTTATAATATTTCCGAATTAGGACGCTATATACCAATAAATTCCAAAACCAGTTATTATTCTTGAACAACAATGTGATAATTAAAAACTCCATCAAAATTGTTGTTGGTTTGCTTAAGAACTATGGTTAACGAGATTTCAAAAAAAAAGGTTCTATTCAAAACAACTTGTGAAATTCTTGATGTATTGACGTTTGCTATTCAGGCGTCTTTATGTGCTTAAAATGCGTCGTATATCATAAAGTCGATCAAAATCGACAAAACGTTCGGAACACATCGTAATTGAGAGTTAATAAAATAGTGTTTTCTAAATTGATTAAAATTTTTGTACTTACTTGAGCTCAAAGCGTATTAAAACTATACTTTTGAGCTTGGAGAACTCGAATAAGCATTAAAATCGGCCTTTGAGCTTGAAGAGCTCAATAATTTATGGCTACGTATATTTTTGAACGCTTTGAGTTCAAAAGTAGCAAGAAGTTTTAGTGATGGCCTGCAGAGTGCAGAGTCAACCTTATTTCGACTCTTCGTGTCTAAAAGCTCAAAAGATCATAAACAACTGTGTTTTTAAACTTAAGGAATTCAGAAACACATCGACATAGATTGTAGATGGTACACTGGTAGCCGTTACACAGCATCCTCACTCGTCAACTCGTATAGTCAGTACCTACGTCCAAAGTACAAGATCCGCCACCATCGGCTATTAAAAAATCTTAGTACTCCGACACCTAGTCAGCCAAGTCTTACACCACATTAAAGGACCTTAACCGTGTTTGGTGACGTGCGACTAGCCGGCGTTCGTTCTACACAATCGCCGTAGTTACATACTTTCTATAAGTTATACACACATTACTGCGCGGGCACTCGTTAACCGAACCACGATCGTAAATTAAATTTTAGACGTTTGTTATAACCGACAATTGTAAAATACTCCAGCTTGATATGCAAACGCATTCAAAGTGTGTGTGATTTGTTCCATGCAGATCAAGTAGTTGGAGTTACATAGTTTCGTTTAGAAATTATATTATTAGTATTAAAATTAAATATTCATATAACGGCCGCAACTGAAACGCCTATCATAATAAAAAAAATTAATTCAATTAAAAAGTGAACTATGGATTTGAATAAACCTAACTCCACTATAATACTGGTTATTTATTAATAATTTTAAATATTTCAATTTGCTATAATATTTTTATGTAATTAAGTATAACTCTATGAAAGGTTAATTCGGCCTACGTTTTTTTTTTTCGCCTTATTACAAGGACATAGCATCCCACTACTTAATTTCCATTTTGGAATGTAGAACCTTGTGCGGTATACACTGATTTTATGCAAGAACAATAGTGTTTGTAAAGTCTAAAAGCGAAGGGTGTTCTCAGAGATACGGCACAAGTAGTTAAATTTAGGTAAATTAAAATTAATTAATCGGTTCGCAATCGAATTTGTTAACTTCTGCTTTGAAAGAAACTGACTAATAACAAACTTATCTGTTACGTTCCAGACTGTTTAAAAATAATGGGTACTCAACGGTCAAGATTTCAATTAAATATCTGCTTCGATATAATGAAAACAAAAATGTTTTTTTTTGCGATTTTGCCTTTTACCCATTGAAACTTATTTAAAAAATAGT
The DNA here is from genome assembly GCA_005406025.1 of Eumeta japonica. Taxonomy (NCBI): domain Eukaryota; kingdom Metazoa; phylum Arthropoda; class Insecta; order Lepidoptera; family Psychidae; genus Eumeta; species Eumeta japonica. The sequence goes on from BGZK01000798.1 coordinate 16,405, forward strand.
TTGCAATAAAACAGTGCGAATGAAATAAATTCATAAGGCACATGCTAAAATTATATTGTTTATTGTATTTTAATTGTTCCTTTTGATTTTAGCGTAATAAATAATACGCAACTGCATCACTAGTTTATCTTTATTACATTTAAATAAATATACAGTGCAATCTCGACAATGCGATTAGCGCTAAGTATAAATCCTCAGTAAGTAGGAAAAAATTGCCATTCCCTTCGCTGAACCTCTAAATACGCGAGATTTCGAATCAAGCAGTATTTGTCTCTCGAATAAGATGTTACTTAATACTAAGTTCCTCTACCTTCTCGTGAAAGTCTCATCGTGATGTGTTCAACCGTTCTGACGATACCCTGGACAGACAAACAGACAGATAGATACAAAGTGTTATTTTTTTTTTATACAAACCTTGTCTTGGTAATAACGAACACAACAAAAAGAGAATTATCCAGTTTAGTGCAGTAATTCGGAAATGATACGCGTACATACATTTTGGCGATTCATTTCTATTTATATAGACTAGCTTTCACCCACGGCTCCGCCCGTGTGGACAACGAAATTAATTCTTTCATCTCTTCTATCAACCGTTCACGCTATCAACCGTACTCCAAATGTTGTTTCGATTCAGACCTGGCTCCGGTTTTCATTCCGATTTCAGTCCCAATCGAGATTCCGTTTCTATCCGTAATATTTATAATTCACCATGCGGACACACGACCGATTCTCCACCTTTTGTATCAATCGATGACGTTATCGACCTCGATCACGATCACGTGCCCTTTCTCGTTCGTCCGTACTAAAAGAACCCTTATCCCTATACCGAAAATAGACCTAACGCAGTTAATTATTTTTTTTGTGAAACGATCACACTTACGCTCTTGACCTTGACCCTGGTCCTATTCGGGATTCCGGTTCCAAAGCGATGTTCAAATTGAACCTCTCTTGAAAATTATCACTGCCGATAGCTTATCGGTATAACTAGAGAACTTGTTCAACGAACGCGAAAGAAAGTCAGCGAGAAAAAGTTAGTATCCTTATAAATTATAGTCTATACATTATTCTGATGTATAAGATATATTACTGTAAAGTTTCAGGTTTAACTGTCAAAGCGTGATTGAGTGCCAAACATCCAAACATCTAAACATACAAACTTTCACAATTATATTATCAATAGGATAATTTTAATAATTATGTATCATCCATTAATTGAACTTTCTTGCTATCATGAAAGTGTTCTGTGTTCCTAGTTAATGGTTGTCATTCTGGATACAGGAATGCATTCTCCGTCGACAAAAGCTTGAATACTTTGAAAGTACTTCTTTCCCCATCGCATTTGATACAGTCTATATTTTCAGCTGCAATGTTAACAAGAACAAATATTTATTAATCTGTTGTTTTATTCATTGTTCAATTTAATACGCGTTCTCCTGGTGGCATGGATGTGAACATAGGTTAATTTTATCTCGTTTCTCCTAAAAAATTTCGTGACCAGCTAAAATGATTGATTTTTTCGCTTAACTTATCAACAAAGGATAGCTTTTAAGCATCGGTTACGCTCCTAAATTATTTACAACAATCTCAGAAATGTTTGGTTCTTTATCAGCTTTAAATTAAATTAAGACTTTACTGTTAATATTAGACGATCATATTATTTTCGTAAGAATATACGTAAAATATTCTTTCAAAGTTTTTAATTATCGGCTAAGAAAATTGAAAGTTTTGGTAAAATTAAAGAAGTTACTGTTTTCAGTCCGATTTTCGTCAAACATTTAGATTATATCAGATGACAAAGTTTTGAAGTCCTGAGCAGCTTTTTTTGTTATTTAAAGATATAAGTTTGTAAGTACATTTGTATCTTTAATTGTATGTATGTCAATCTTGTTCATATCATTTAAACGAATGAATTGATTGAAATCGCGCTTACTGGAAGAACTTGATTGAACTTAAGTTTCCTGAAAATGTGATAACAGTTCATTAAACAAATTATAAGATTTAAAAAAAATAAAGAAAACGTTTTGCAAAATATTTCTGATCTATGAAACTGATCGAATCCAAAATGTAATTAGCTCTATTCTTAATAAAATTATCTCTATTCTTAATCTTAGAATAGAGTTACAGGTCGAAATTGATTCATATCACAGAAAGATATCAGTAAATAAAAAACTCTTTATTTAGTAAAATAAAACAAATATTTTTAGTAATAATTTTTAGATTTTTAAAATAAAAACTTTTAATGCTTTTTAAAAAATCTGCGCCGAACGTTGCAACGTTTTGTTTAAATAAAACGTATTCATTAAAAGATTTCGTTATCGATGAAGTTTGAAAAAAAAAGTTATTTTAAAATCGTTTAAGCTTTCTCCACTGACTGGTTTTCAAAGAACAAATACTTTTTAAGCTTGAAAAACTGCATCGAATGTCCAAAGCTCCGTTCAAATGGGCTTGACCGTTGCAAAACTATCTCTGACGAAAATTTTAAAAATAATATCTCACCTCTAATGATTTTGAAAAAAAACGCTGTGGATTTTTAGTTCAACAAAGTGAGTAACAATGTTTTTGTGCTTTACGAGCTTGAAAATATGATTGCTCAAAACTATATGGAAAGTTTTGGTGTTGACTTTTAAGTTGCTCATAATGCTAAATGCTAAATTTATTAATGTATTTCTATATTTAGATTCACATACAATGATACACAAGAATGCTAGTATAGAAAGAAATATATATAGATATATGTGTGCATATCGCTAACATCGTGAATCATGGAGAATTATTGTAATAGAATATTTTACGTCTTAAAAAGAAATACATACAGACGCACTTCGAACAAGTTGTATAGATAAGTCCAATCATTACTTCTCATTTGTTCAGTTTAAAGTATTAAAACATTCTTTTTTGAAGGAGCCAACAGTCGACTAGATGAAGTCGATAGCGTTAAAATGTTTGTTGTAAATGTCCACGAGCAGTCGCATTGGTGACCGCCAACTAGTATCGTACTTTAGCCAATTCTCGACTCTAAATATTTGAGTCGAAAAATGACTTCACGACTCTAAATCGAAAATATTATTTTTTTTTCGACTCGACAAAAATAAATATTTATAGAAGGGGCTCCTTACATGTAATAGAAGCTAAAAAAAATTTTTTTCAGCAAGCATTAACGTGTGGCACATATTAGGACAGTTTTTTTAAAAACACTTCAAGGTTTCGGCTAAGTTTTTGATTAAGTGGATATTTTTTTGAAAATAATCACCCCAAAAATATCGAAAATTGTGTCTCCACCCTTTATTTTTAAACGGCGTACCCAAAAACTATGATAAAAGTTATAAAAATACGATTTAATATATACTATCAAAAAAGATTATTTTGAACATGATCGTATATACTATATACCGTTTCTGAGTTATTTCCGAAAAACTACGCTTCTCAACAAAAGGACGTAAGTGCCATGTACATACGCTCTTTTGCTGGTGCACTTTAATTTTTATTATTTTAAGAGTAATAGTCGACTTAATATTACTAGTTGACTTAATAGTTATTGGCGACTAAAGTGCTTATACCTATTTTGTGCGGGAAACATGAAAAAAAAATGTAACAATGTAGTTTTTTCATTTGTAGTGCATTTCTTCGTAGTAAAGGCTACGAAACCCTACCCTGAGCATGGTTCGACATTGGCCAGTTTTTTTGACGTGATTTTTCAAGAATTTTTATTTGTTCTTGGATATCGGTTATCCGTCCATTTTAATAGTTCTTTGTGAAATTAAAGCGTCTTTATTTACATAATTATTAAAATATTGATTGCAAATGCTAATTTCTTTATAAATAAGGTGAATAATTTTAGTACAAAACATTAGTGTGCTCTCTGTTGTGATAAAAAAGAAACATGTTTTATTATCAAATAGTGCCATCTAGTATTCAATTCTTTGAACAAAATAAAGTTTTATTTAACGTTTGCTAGAATAATGTTTAGATGTTAGTAAAGAGGACGCTTAACAATTTTTTTATTATTTTAACACTGATATTTGCATCCTTTACAAAACAACGTAAAAATATTTGATTTATATACATTTTTCGCAAAGTCTATAGTGATCATTGAATACACTTCCTGGACAAGTGAATAACGTTGAATATATTTAAGCTTCGTACTCGAAATCTATGAAAGTTGTCATGCGAATTTAGCTGTCAGAGATCATCAAAAATGCATTATAATCAAATTATACAAACGTATATAAGTTGCTATGCGACTGGCTATTATGCCATATGTCAGTGACGATGTATGAAGAGCGACCCCTCAAAGCTAATGCACGCTTAAGCACAGCAGGTTAACCGAAACGGTATAGGAAAGATAATGTTGGCTATAAAGATGCGGAGGCTGACGGGTAATATTAACGCTTACAGCTCATGCGTGTTAGCAAATAAAGGTGTATTAAAGTGAAGAGATGTTTTGGCTGGCATATTTAAGGTGCCTGGTGGGGTTAAACGTATGTGAAGTTTGTATATAATGAATTATGGTAGCACTATAATAAAACTATTGAAAAAAGATGTATATTATTGCCTAGGTCACATGTATGTGTTACAATTAAAAAAAAAAAACATAATATATCTGATTTCAATCGATAGAAGCAAACCAGAAAATTACGTCTAAAGAAACCTTTAAGCGTTCCGACATGGTGCTATAGAACACAGCTATATTGGGTCCATGTGAAGCATCTTTCAAGGTGCTTTTCCTTCTTCACATTTTTGAAAATCCCCATTTTATATTTTGTCCTTTTTAGAGTTCCATATCTCAAAAGGAAAAAACGGAACCTTTATAGGATGACTTTGTTGTCCGTCTGTCTGTCTGTCGAGACCATTTTTCTTAGAAATCCGTGGAGGTATCAAGCTGAAATTTATATCAAATACTCAGGTTTACTATCCCTTGGAGCTGTGAAAAAATTATACTTCTAAACCAACGCAATCAAAAGACACTGCGGTTTATGCTGCAAATTTTCGACACTCGCAAGGAGGAAATCAAAACCTATAGGATACGTCTCGTAACCTCAGAATCTTGAAATTTTGTACGAAGTAACATCTTATAGCACAGATAAAGGAAAAATTGTGAAAACCATGAATTTTCAGTTATATCATATAATAAAAATATTTTTAATAATTTTAAACTTACTACACCTTTCCTCATGAATGCGTAAAGGTATTAAATTAAAATTCATATCAAATACTCCAGTCTATAATACCTTTAATCTGTGATAAAATCAAACTTCTATGTCAACGCATTTGTGAATCATAGAAATTTTGCAAGACTGCTGAAAGGCTAGTGTAGGTATTTCTGTTATATTATAAAATAAATGATATGTGTTAATATAAAACAAAGGATTACAGAAATGATAAAGAGACCTTTGTCTTTTTATGCTCCTCCAGTTTCTACAATGGATTTAATTTTGCATTAAAAATACCATAACTATGACTCGATTGTCGTGATAGGTGAACTTTTACTTATATACCTACAGGTTTGTACGGAACCCTCAGTGCTCGAGTCCGACTCGCACTTGGCCGGTTTTTTCTATAATTACGTTTATAATGTACAACGCATGAAACTGCTGCTGCGAAGTTAGTTACGAAAGCGTCGCAATGGCGTAAAATTGGCACGTAGAGGAGAAGAAGGAAGGGTTGGAGAGCGTTAAATTTGCACATTACATCAATCGCAGGCGTTCAGAGCGGCAAAGTTTCGTGCGCTGTACTGTACGCGTGTGTTTTAAAGACCTGTTACACATCAGTACCGGCTCTCACTACTATTCTAGATAACATAAGATGTATCACGGCGAAGGATGTATATAGCTTTTAGCAGCACGAGTTGTTACATTTACTATGTGCCTTAATATAATGTCCATATAAAAAGGGGACATGTAAGATCTGGATTAAATTTTGAAGCAAAATATCGCACCATATCCTACCTGCTGTATTAAGTATTGTGCAATAAAACACTTCCGATCCGTACAAAGTATCCATGTAGTTCGATCTTTAAGATTCAACGAAAGATATTCAAAATCATTATACAAACATTTCCTTATATAGTTTTTGAAATTTTTTTTAGTCCCTAATCAAATCAAATCTCGATTTAAATCCATACTTAAATTCTGGTTTTCCGGCGTAGAAGCAAGTAAACGTCATATACGGTATCCTAGCGCTTAAAATTACCCACTATTCATTGAAAGCGGTGTAGAGAGAATGTGTTTGGCATATATAATCAAAATATGGCACCAAATAAAATAACGTTTACATGATTAAATATTCGTTGACTTACTCGTAGCAAGTTTTTGTTTCTTATAATATTTTGTAAAAAGCACAAGGAACTCTCGAAATAACGCAATCAAATAATTAAAACTACTTATGAAAATTGAAAAATGCGAGAAAAATTAAAAGACCGGCAACACACTGGTGACCCCCTAGGGTTGAAACCTCAACCCTATAAACTCCGTGGTCGGCGGTGACTATCTTATATTGATAGATGATCAACACTTACACGAATATTGAGTTCCCATTGCCTACGTTCAGCCTGACTTCTAATAAAATCTAGTTTCGTTTCGCTGAAAGATCTGATGCATTGCAATTACACTGAAGTTATAATTTCTTGCGCCTTTTTCCCAGGAAGGTAGACAGAGATTTCCACATGATACGATCTTTGCATATCTCTCTTGCTTCACTGAAATTCATTAGACATTTCATGCAAGCTCGCCGTTTTCGAGTTCTTAAAATTTCAGCACTTCAATATTATTCATTAGTTATTATGAAATGATTGATATTAATGCATAAAATGAGATGATGATTTTTTGCATATGAAATCCGTATTAACCAAAATAATTTTTAGAAGGGATGAATTCATAGTGTGGTCTTAATGCAGGATTACAACTACTCTGAAAGGAAATGTTAAGCCACAGTTTTCACACTGTCCTTTTTAAGATATGAACAAATACTTAAAAGATTCTTGAATTCTATTGGTTTTTTTTTTTTGAGATCACAGTTACAAACGTATATGGTAAATTAAAAATATGTTATTAAAAAAATCGAATAAATCATATAAAATAAAAAAAAATTAAAAAACGGCAAGCATTGGAGAGAAAATCTGCACAACTAATAAATGCCTTTGTATGAGGCATTGGAAGGTGATTATTCTGCAATAGTAGCATTCGTTATTTTCTCGCTTTATTTTCACAAGAAAAACATCCTATTCAAGAATCAGGACGACATAGTAAAAATATCTATCTGTATAAATCCACATCGGTTATGTTATTTTTTTTTAGTTTTTATCGGAGTTGAGGTTTAATAAAAAAATCGCATGTCGCTTACGTATTTAGGTTATATAAAGGAACTGGTGTATGTCTGGTGGACTTGGTATATGTTTTATTTTAACTTTTGATAAAAATACAATAATATCAACATGTAGAATTTAATTTATATTACAGTCAGGTCTGTACTAGGTAGTGTAATGTAATAAAATAGTAAATTACACGTGTCTGTACATTGGAATCATGTATTCAAAAGAAATGATAAATGAAAAACTATGTATCAAAATTACATTAACTGCTTGTTTCATTACAAATGCATCATCCGAAGACTGATAAGTATTTTTAATTGTTTTAAGGTTACAGATATGGATAATAATTTATTGCTTTACTATAGCTTGAATTGCTGTATAAGCATGTATATTTGCCGAGTCTCCACTTCGTCTCGTTAAGGTCGTTAAGCTCATTGAACTTGTCAGTCTTGGAGGTCATCTTCGCGTCAGTGACGGCGGATGTTAACAGTCTTCGACCCGTGTAGGGCCAGCAGGAAGGAACCCAAGCTCCACGATCTGAGATAAGAATATTGTAGGGAGTGTGCCCTTGCAGTGCGACGCCTAAACCCACTACCATTACAACTACAACTACACACTCACAAGCTTAACGTTGTAATCAGTTAAACAGGTTTTTGCGTAAAAGTCCTTGACGTGAATTCGTAGATTTCTTTCTTGTGGTACCGGCGGGTATTTCAGAAAAATTGCGATATAAAAAGCATGTTCTTTTAAAAGCTTTATACACCTAAAGTTGAAAAATTTCAAATATGATAGTTATATCCAAAGGCGTAGCAGCTATGTTTTATTTTTCAGGCGGGAGGATGTAAGGGAGTTAAAAAAGAAACCAACAAAAATGTGCAAGAAATGGCATTAATATTTATGTAAAAAAGTTTTAGAGGTAGCTTGGGGCTCCAAAATCCCCCCTGGCTACGTCATTGGTTATATCGTTATAAAGATCCATCTGATAAAAATTAAAACTATAAGTTTCACCCTGCATCCGCCCCCCGAAGGCGACTTCTCAAGAGATTTGGATTAAAGAAACTTCAACTTCAAATAATAGAGTATTTGATACAGCATGACATGTAAAATAACATATTTTCCATATTAATAAATTCGCGGCATTCGTTGTAATTTAGGACTGCAAGACGAAAACGAAGAAAGTCAAAAAGAAAAGGTTTAATCCCGTTCTTGAATAACTAAAAGAACTTTGTTCAGCAGAAAAAATCGTATCTATCGTATAAGTACAAATCAAGCCCTGATATCTGTCTCTCTGTCGTTGCTGATTGTGGCGAGTCTTCGAAATACTACTGTACTTACAAAAACTATAAACTAAAAAAAATTATACATTCAATTAATAGAAATTTAGATGGTAAATGTGCATGTATCTGTCATTTTTTTATTATTTGTCAAGTCACCTTTTGAATTGATAGATCGGAATAGAATATGCACAATTATATGCACTGTTGTAAAAAAATGTAAAACTGTGCATATACAACTTTAATTTTTTTTTCAATATTTACTCTTGAAGTCAAGAAGGTGTTGTAAAGAAGCATATCGCTATGTTAGTCCTTTAAGCAATATCCCGGTCATGTGCGCTCATGAATACAGTAATGCATTTACTTAAGTTGTCATTTTCATGTGTTTATAATCTTGTAAATAATTATGTGTGTAGAAGTTCGGAGCAGCTTTAAAATAATGTAGATGCGGAAATTGCTTAGTTACATTTTTATTAATACGTATTTATTATTTTTGTTTTTTGGTTCACTACGTTAACATTCATATTTACTTAGGGATAATAGTAATAAAAAATGCAACACAAATGGCAGTGTTTATTTTTAAAGGGATAAATAACAATAAAAATTTTATAACGTACCTAAGTCACGTGCGTTCATAAATTCGAGAATCACTTTCATCATTATTCAATATTATCAATAGCGTCTCGGGCACAATACTCAACGATATGCTTGCGGGTGTGCGGGCGCGGGGAGGGGCGCGGACGCTGGCGCGGGCGCGGGAGCGGGTGCCCTCAGACGGGCGTGGTGCGATGATGGGGATCGGGGCCGGCTGCACGGTCCTGACGCCCCTGTTCCGCGCCTCGTACAGCGCTCGTGCTCGCTCCGGCGCCTGCGCCGAACGTCACCAATTCTTCTTCGCGCGAGGGCGGCGGGCCGGCCATTTTGGTGTCCAGAAATCGCGCGGAAGCCACTGACGTCTGAGATTGAAATATCGAAGCGCTCCTCAGGCCGCTGAGCGTGTTAGCACTCTGCGGGACCTCTTTGAATTCATCGAAATAGTCATCGCAGGCGGTGGGCCGGGGCGCCGCCGGGAACCCGTACAGCGTCGACGAGGAGAGGTCCTTCAAGGATGCCGAGCTCAGATTTATTCTGCGGTGCTTGTGAATGGAACAATGCGGTAGTTCGCTGTCGCCGTCGAACACGAACCGGCGGCGCTCGCGCGGGGTGGCCGCCGACGAGCCCGTGGGCGGGTACGTGTCGCGCTTCATTCTGTGCTCCAGCATCGGCGGCTCCCTTTCCCTGAAGTCGGTGAAAGCGTACTCCCTGTCCCAGGCGCGACAATCGGCCTTCGCCTTCTCGGCCATCTCGGTGATCCAGTCCTTCTGGTACCACTGCAAGAAGAGGAAGATGGCCGATGTTCCGGCCAACTCCACCGCCACGAATCCGCTCACGTACAGCCCGAACGAGTAGCCGTAGCTGTAGGACATGCGCGGCGCGTCCAGCAGCGCGACGTACCGCAGCTTGTGACCCACTTGAGACTTGAATACGGATATGTACATAATTATCCCTGTGAGCATTATGAGACCTGGAACAAAATGACGAAATTAAATCGGCTAGTTTGCAAATAGATAGTAGGTTTTTAAAGTGACCGCAAAATATTACAAGTATTGAAAAATCGATGTTTGTAAATATCTACGACGTAGGTCGGGGTGTCAAAATAAATCTAATAATACGTAAATAAATAAGACTCGTTTGTCTATTCGTTATGCTCTAATTTTTATACATATATTACGTACCTATAGATACGTAGGTATACATATGTTGACATTTTTAAAATTTTTCCAATAATCGATACAGATATATTAATGTAATCTATTTTCTATTAACAGGTTGTTTTTTATGCTTGTATTCGAAACAGTCATAAGATTAATTCACTCTTAATATAAGAGTGAAAGAGTAAGACCTCACGCTCTATGCTAAAAGTTTTTATGCTGTTTTATGATTAAGCAAACGAGTAAAAAGATTGATCCTGCTGGCTACTCCCAACTTCTTGTTATTTTTAAGCTTAAAGAGCTTTAGAACGTACATGCGTATACTTTTTTTAGCTTTGAGAGGAGAAGACGAAATTATTTTTAAATGTCGTAAATCCATTGGTGAATTGGAAATTTTGACGGTAGGGATCTCGATTTTGTTCAGAATATACGAAACATGTGAAAGTGATTTTTGGTGACCCGATTGTTTATGTTATTAACTTTCTAACAAAGAAAAAAATATTAAATATAACTGTTTTATAACAGAGATTTGCATCACATAAATGGGACCGATCTACGCCTTCACATTTTTTACGTAGATTAATTTATGCAAATACTTCAAAATGCAAGTTGAATTTTTTGAAATTGAATCTAGTTTTTATTTTAAACGTAAAATTTTTTTCAACCTACGACTTTTAAAAACATGCAAACGACAGTTTTGGTATAGAGTATCGTAGTGTACGCAGTTTGCGAGGCGATACCCTTCACTTAAAATTAATAATTTATCATAGCGTCAATATACTTTATCATATGGTTTAAAACTTCTAAAAAAAAATTTTTTCAGCTATTATATGTTTCATTTAAATTGACCGATTTTAATGCGCTTTACGATATTTGAAAGCATTTTTTAAGGAATAAAATTTATTATATTTTGGAATCTATCGAATTTATCAAGTGTAATGTGAAAAAAACACTTTTGGAAATCAGTCAAGATGAAATTTTGCTTTTATCAAAGGCAAAAAGCTATTCGCATAAAAACCATTATTTTTGATAAAGATGCTAAAGCAGACAGATCAAAATAAACAAAAAATAATGTCATTCATAACAGTGAACGATATTGCGTTACGTCCGATTTGAAACCTATAGATTTTTGCAGCAATAGGCAGACATAACACTTTCATTGCAAATGCAAATCGATCGATTAAAAAATATGGCACCATTTTTACGTTTCGGAATCAAATCGAAAACGTCGTCTTAATATACAAACGGGTTATATTGCGCGTTGAGATGGATCCCAAATAGGATGGGGTTCCGACTGTTCTTTATTACAGTAACCAATTGAAAAGGATGCCGTTGTAGCCAAGTGGTTTCCTTTTTTAATTCCCATGGGAGTGTGTGAAAGGTTTTGAAGGTAAGGCGTCCTTTTCTTAGACGTAAATAACGGCGGAGAAAAACGAAATTTTGTTCCGAGCCTTTAAAAAAAAACAAATGATTAAAACCCGGGAATTCGTTTTGACAATAGGCGTATAAAAATTAACCCGGAGATGGCTTTCTATGTGGAAGGATATTAAAAGAGAATTTTTTTTTCCGAACTCAAAAAAAAAAGGATTGGTCATAACATTCATCCTCAAGACTTATGGAAAAAAATATTTCAGAAAATTCAAACAAAAACTAAAGGATAAATTTTAAATGAGATGCGTACCGGCAAGATACTTTCCGATCGATATTTATTTAAATAAAACAATTAAAAAATTGCATTTGTACCTACAACTATGTCATATGTTTTCTTTTCTTAGTTCTTCTGTTTTATGTTACATTTAATATATTTCAATTATATTTTCATAAGCTTAGTACTATTTGACATATTATGTAACAAATGGAATACTTCTGTTAATAACCGCACACAAGTACAGTGATACTAAGGGCTCTTTTATACTGACCGGATACTATGAAAAGCACCCCCGCGATGAATGTGCACAGCCGGCGGCCCTTGACGCAGTGGCCGAGCACGCAGCACAGGCAGCCCACCGCCTGGCTCAGCACGGCCAGCAGCAGGGGCGCCGCCGACCTGGTGACTACGTCTGAAAAACACGTGAGAACAAATATTACCTTACGATAAATTCTCTTATTGTTCTAATACCTAAAAATTAATATCAGTGCTTACTAATTTGGGTTTCTTCTTTTGCAAAAAAATTTTTGATAATTTCTACACGCAACGTTTAATAGTTTGTTTATAATAATCTTATAAATCGTGTCGTGTAAAAAGGAAAACAACAAATACTATTGTGGATTCTACAAAAAATACTATGGTAGATGTTAGAGAAAAATTTGGAAAATATCTGTTCCATTTCCATACATCCTTTCGTACCATGTTTTAATTTTGAATCCATTTTTATGCCTCATTTAAAATAATGTCTATGAAAAATTTGTAAAATGACACCTGACGCCTTTGTCTCAAACTGAACTTTTCAAAAAAATACAAAGAAAGACACATTGTAAATCATCTGCTTCATAGATACGGCTATCCCGATTTCCGTAAAGGACCTTGCGTTACAGCAAATAGACATTAATTTTTGTCAAGGGAAACGTTACGAGTAACTTGTGTCGAGCTTACTATTAATAAATGACGTATGCCCTGAGTTTGCAAGGTTTTTAGTCCTGCATGGATAGATTACTGATACTCTAATGCGCAGACGCTGGTTAAAATTACAGGTCCTTGCTTCTCACCGGGTCCACTTTTGGGTATTCACCGTCATAACTAATATCTGCCTGTTCTGTTCCGTGGCCTAGACCACTGCCGCTGTCAAATCTTTATATTCAACCCTTATAAAAATTAACAATACTGTGTATAATTCAAGATGTGTTACAGAAATTTAATAATTATACTTTTAATTTTCTCGATGTTTGCTTGTCGGGTAGCCTCCATGATATCTTAAATTATGTATAAAAATTTCAAACATTTCATTATAAAATAATATATGTGTATTGTACAAAGACATTTAATAAAAACACAATTAAGAACGATACTCATTGAATTGCTGACGTCTATTGCATATCATTAAACTTCTTAACCAACTTCAAAAAAGGAAGAGGTTCTCAATTTGATTGTATTTTTTTATGTTTTTTACTTCAGAACTTTCGACTGGGTAAACCAATTTTGATGATTATTTTTTTTATTTAGAAGCTGGTGCTTTCCGTGTGGTTTCATTTCAATTTGTTCCACTTCTGATAATGGCATCCATGAGGAAACCACATAAGTCTTAAATTTGCATTAAGTATGTGTGCGACAAATGAACCAGTAACTCAATATCACGACAACCGCTTTTGATGATTCTTTTTTTTTATTGGAAAGGATGTACTTCAAGGGTAATTTGATGAGAGTTTGGTTATGTTCTGATTATGTGATCCATAACAGAGTAACGGAACTCTTCAGTTTTTAGGAGCAAAATTAACAATACTTGGCCAAATCTTTTATAGGCTATCCGGATATTTGAGTCATCTATCGTAATATCGCTTATGGTCAAGTAATTGTCGTAGTTGAATATGATGATCAATGGAACTCCTTTATGGCCTACATTAAGGATGCGATCTATGAGCAGCATGTTTAGTAGGTCTATCCACACTCAGACAAATTAGTTAGTATACTTCAGAATCATTAAAAATAAACAAAAATTTTAACAAAAAAAACAGACTTTTTAAAACTAAACTATTCCAAAACAAATTAATATGCACTAAAAAGTAAAAAAATATTACGAGTTCTTCTACAACTTAATAATCAACTTACTTTTTCTACTCATCAAAATGAAGGTACGATCTATGTGTTTACTACGCAAGAAGGAAGGTAAATACCTACCCACTTCAAATTTAACTCAACACATACCTATGAATAACAAACAATGATCAAAATATTTTTTAGAGTTCTCGTAAGTAAAATGAAATGAAAAATATTGGACTACTTAAAAGTTAACCAAATTATTACGATAATATAATGTAGTTACAGTTATTGTTATTTTTGGAGTCGGTGTCTATTGCTAGGTATATTGTAGATAATTGTTTTACCTATATTTAGGCAGACATTTGAAATTTGCGCAGAATATATTTTACTCTAGCCGATATAACAGCAAAGACCAAAATAAATAAGAGTTTAAAATTAAAAGAAGTCCCCATGTAAGAAACTTGCTTTTCGACGTTTTTTTTTTTGCTTAACCTTAACTTTTGTTTTTGATTTTCATTAACTAAACTTAAAAAGTGTTTAGTGTTACATATTGTATGGTCGTATGATTCTTTAGTGTGCAAGTCCCATTAACGATTGGCCACTTTTAACTTTTGCCACCTAATTATAAACTTATAGTTGAACGTTTCGCTTTCTACAGTGAAATGAGTAAAGTTATGTTCGCTTTTGTTTATTAAAATATTTTCATTTTGACGCAACCGACCGTTGATATGTTTATTAAGCTAGCCAACTTTCGGCCGCAGCTCTAATAATGTTACGTCCGGCATGATCTCGAATCCGGTCTGGCTCTTATCTCACGCTTTAAAGGCGTAACAATGAAACAGTATGATTTGAGTTAAAATTATACATACAGAAAATTTTCAATTACAGTTGCCTGTTAAAGAAATTTTGCGTATGACTTGCTTTCCAGGCGGTGTATCGACGTAAAATATCCCCCCTAATCTTCACTAACCTGTGGAAACCGCATTTCAATACCGTGCAGTAGTTTTACAGTGACGTTCAAATAGGACGATATACAAACATACAAAGAAAGCTTCTGAAAATTATTGTTTCGCCTTCTATTGCACTTATAAACGCCTCGCATATTAATTATTTTATAACTATTTCTTAACTGCAAACATAGGTCAGTTACAGTTTTATCATATGTATAAATCATTTCATTAATAACTAGCTATGACCGCGGCGCGCCAGGATGGATATAGAATTAATTAATTTATTTTTTATGTAGAGGGATTTCTCTTTCAGCCATGTTTCTGATTTTACTCCACTATTATACATGATCTATTGATGTCGACATTAGGCATAATATCAGTTTTGGCCCCATACAAAAAAATTTACTTCAATCGAGCGCAATGGTCACACACGCACACACACACACATCACACACACACACTTTTGTATTATCAGGTTAAATTAATAGCCAAATATATTTCCTTAAGCACATTTTTTTTTTGTAATTCAAATACAGATAGATGTAATACGTGTGCGCCGAATTGAATTAGCGAGAGCGAACTATAATAAGAGCACCTCTAATCGTAACAGAATAATCGGCAATCATAACAGTAAGCGAAACATAGAGAGGTCGCAAATGGCGCGGCTGTAATAAATGTGTTCCTGCTAATGGACAACTTATGCCGAACAGGTTTTAGTACGCTCGTAGTAATACTACCGTATCGTCGTGACTCTGCGTGCTTGGACTTGTATTTATGCAATATTTGATTGTACCAATGTGTCGTAATTGCACTCGATTCCGATTTCAATTTCATTCCTGATTTTGTATTCACTCTATTTATCGTTTACGATTCTATTCCTGCTTCCAAATCTGATTTCACATACCGTGCGATACATCAATAGCATAATTTTAAATACTGCTATATGAATTTATTGACCGTTTAATTGTCTTGAAAATTTTGGTGTATATTTTATAACAATGAGAATAGCTTATTTTTATCATATATTTGTCATAATTTTTTGGTAGGATAAAATGAGTATATCAATTATTGAAGCTCCACAAATGCATAATATGTAAATGAACAGCACCGCACCAATTTTTCTCCTTTTAAAGTATCATATCCTAATTACAATGAGCATAATAATCGAGAAATTAAATTACAAATAGCGTAATAAAAGCAAAAATAATATTCAATCGTACATAAAATCGATGTGTGTTTTAGTGTCTACTTATATTTTTGACTTTCCAAAATCTAATACGTTTAAAATATTCTCTACCACATTAATAAAAAAATATTTAGATCTTGTTCAATTACATTTTTATTTTAAAAATAGTGAATCTCATCCTTTAACGACTAAAAATGATTTCATTAAACATATCGACAACAAATACTCTATTGACTTATCATATTTTTTTACCATGTTATATCTTTCTGTTGTAATAAGTCGTACGCTATTTGTGCACTGAAAAATATAATATATAAGTAATGGGGAAAGACTCACCATTTGATCTAAATTAAACTTTCTGTAACGACACGAAAGGGGACGAGCACGGAAAATAAATAATCACTTCATAAGCACGAGTTTTGAATGGGCCGAAACTTTCGTTACGGCGGTTCGTTCCCCCAGTTATGATTTAAAGTTCGAAAAGTATTCCCTTTCCTTTATTTGTCGGTTACCTTTTGTAAGTTCCCTTTTGATTATTTTAAATTTTCGCTTCACAAGGGCTCAGGAGTTGTTTGTTATAATAGAACTGGATATAGGAAACCAAGGATTATTCTGTTAAGAGATACAGAACGGTTATCATTAATCTAAACAACAATTATGAAAAACTATATGGTCGCATAATTGTGTTCATTACATCGAAAATCAATATTAAACTATTTATAATCCACCTTGTAAACTACCATTTGTAGAATATTTGTTAAGAGAAGCTATTTTCAAGTGACCGGTTTTTTCTGAAAACTGAAAAGCAAGAAAGATCCAAGATAGAATTGATACGTCATTCCTTTCTTAAAAATACATGAATATAACGTTTATTCTATGATTTTTTTACAAATAATGCAATGTAGGTTATTAAAACAAATATAGAAATAGAAATAACTCTTTATGGAAGATTACAAAAAATAGCTCCTTTTAATCAAACACCCTAAAATACGTAAAATGATCGCTAGACACACTGTAAAAAAAGTTCTGATATAAATGACAGCAATCGTAAACAATGCGGTACTGATTAAAAACTTACACCTGCTTCCGTGATTTAGTTGAGTTAGCGTACATAATATAAGAAAAAATAACGAGATCTCCCCAGTAAATCGCGCGTTTTAAACCTCAAGATGGATAAAAAGACATCGACCGCCCTGCGGCCGGCGAGTGCTTTTATGTGTTATGTTCAATGAAAAATGTTCTTTGACGGTGTATTTCGCGCGGTCTCGGCTTTGGTTCGCGTCTTTCATGACGAGACCGCGTTCTTCTTTTGATGCCAAACTTTTTTTTAAATATTCTCTTCCAACTCATCCTCAATAGCAGTCAAAATGCCGCAACGTCTATAATTATAATAATATTACTATATATATCCGTTTATCTATTTGAATTGTTTGAATGAATCTGTTTGAACACGCTGATCTTTGAAATTAATATATTAATTTTCATGAGGTTTTCATATAGGTAACTTGACCGTAGCTTTAAGCAATACATAAGCTTTATTTAGTCGATTCTTAAAAATAAATTGCATACCTTTGAAGTCCCGGATACAGCTAGTCCGGCTGTGTGCGGGATATGAACACTGAACAAACTTAGTAATAAATGATTGTACAATCGTCTTTGCATTAAGGTCTACTATTTGAATGTGATAATGAAAGCTTCGTAAAAATGTCCACTATGACTTTAAAATGATCGAACCATCATCACAGTATTTTAGCGTTGATTATTATTTGTTCAATAAAATGAACTTACTCACTCCTTCGTAAGTGATTTATTAAAATATTGGTTTCTCGTATTTAGGTGTGACAGTTAACATTCATACTCTACTAATTCATTACACATCCTGTAAGCCTTGAACAATCATATACATATATATGAGTTTGCTCGAAAACAGAAATACCATACGTAAAGTATTTCACGAATTCACACATGTCGTTTTCTATACACCACCACAGAAAATACATTGTGCACCTATAAGCATGTTATCGACTTTACTCACATGGAATCGCGTTTGTCGAGTCGCTCGGGTCGGGCGTGTATTGTGACAGTGGGAAGTACGGGATGTCCACGCAGCGGAACACGGTGCTGCCGGCTGCAACAATAAAAGACCAGACTTAGCTGTTGAAAGACTGTAATAATTGTTATATATGATTGTAATAAATTTTATCTATTTTTTACCTACTTATAGATCTTTCAGAACTGTATCCATCGGAAAGTTTGGCATGGTGAGAGTTTAATTCGCGCGATAAGATTGAGTTTTTTTTTCGAAAATTCATTTTTGGTTAAAGCTATGTAAAAATATATGTATAAAGCGAAATCAAATTATTTAAAAAAAACTTTATTAAATGCAAATCTTTCGATTGATTTTACATTAATTTAAGCAAAAATACTAATGAGTAATCACAATTAATATATATATAAGAATGAAAACTTTCTAATAATTATTTAAAGGTTTTTGCTGCAGATTTACTTCATAGCACGAGGAAACTGACATTTATCGTATAAATAATATTAATTGAAAAATCCCGACGTCGTGTTGATAAAAATATTGTTATAACTATCTGTGATTGTTGTTTAAATCTTTTTATTTATGGAATTTACCGTAGTCTAACATTTTTTGTATAATAAAAGTTCATATTAAAATTTCTTGACCATGTTGCCCTCGTTTTTCCTATGCCGTATCCATCTGAAAATGTTGCGATACTAAATACTATAAAAAAATGACCACTTTAGTAGTGTCACTTTCTAGTGCAATGCACGCGCATAAATCGAGGTGCTGTATTATTTTAAAATTTTATTTTAAAAAGAAAGATTTTAAAACGATCGTGTCGATGTCATTGTTCAGATCTAATTACTACGTAAGTTGCTACTGGACTTACATTGAGTATACATAAATTTTATCAATAGGAGAAATGCTTCACTTCAAATTTTAAACGTGCATGTAAAGTGAATCACGATTGCTTACTTTTTGTATTATTTGAAACTATTATTAAACTTTATTTTCTGACTGATATTCACAAATGGAGTAAGTAATGTTATTGGAATATTAAAAAAAAGTTTAACGTATACTTATTTTTAAATACAAGTAAATTCAAGAAGTTACATATTGTACAACACGATTATCATTTTCTTTTATTTGCTCATTTCAATATTACAATCCTTTTCATTTCAATGCAATAGATGAAAACATTACGGATAGAGTTCTGATCTTACATTGAAATATATACTTCGTACAGTAAGCTATTAAATTTTAAACTAAAAACGTATATTCTTAATTATTCCCATGCAATAAATACATTCGAAGAATACAGTATCGGATTAATTGCCACGTAAAATAAATACATTACAAGCGGAAAATATTTAATTTTCCGCATGGCTCCAGCACTAATTGGATGCCATTATGCTAAGCTCCAGTCGAAAGCGTTTAATATAACTTATTTGTTGGAATAAATTAATGATACGAACGCTCCTGTTTGTAATCTACGATGAGCGTAATGAAGTGCCCTTCAACGGTGAATACGTAGAATTTTGAGTCTGCTGTAGGGCATACCGAGTGGTACTTCTAATTCGTTAGGTAACATCAAAAATAATTAGGTTCGATTAAATGAAGAAGTCGATTAAACAATTAAAAATAATGTAACTTTACGTTTTTTAAATGATAATGATATTGTTGAACTAAAATACCGACTTTCAGCAGAACCTTAATTATTCATCTAACAATAAGTTGATGAAATATTTATGTTTTACTAATTTTTAAGATTATTTAAATATTGATTTACTTCATTGCGTCTTATTTAATGTGAAAAAAAAAATCCATACGATATACGAATTACATACGAAATGATAATAAGATGCAATTAAACGAAAATAAATTCACAAATAAAATCTAAAAAATACAATAGAATATGAAGAGTACTAATTGTTATATAATATAGTATGAGAACATTAATTTTTGACTAGATTTTGCCTGTAGTTTCGTCCGTGTGAGCTGAAAATGTATTTCTACATTCTATATTTTACCTCAAAATTACAACCTGTATCGTTCAAAATTTCGCTTTCAATTTCAAATCCGATGACGATTCTTTCCCACTTTCTGATTCAGTTCTCGATTATTTGTATATAATCATCACGTCGTGTTTATGTTGTCGCATCGTAGAGCAAAATCGCTGAATGTGTTGTTTATTATTGATTTTTTTCTTGTTGTAAAGTATTGAAAAAGTGAAATAGACCGAATGAAAGAAGATGTTCCGACATTTAATTTGATAGGCCTCATTATTAATAGTAGTTATATTTTTGTTATTATGAGTACCATCATCCTCATCTGCAGTTGTATCGTTTTTAATGTACTCAATGGCAATTTTTGATATGCTTCTTGGCAATTAATATACGCCCATCAGTCGTAAACAATCAGAATTTAAATTGAAGGCATACACGATGCTCACCGCTTAGACTATTTATAATTGTGATTGTTATGTAATATATGCAACGGCTTCTCATTCCGGATTTGTATTTGATATATTAGATCAGTCCACTTAGAACGAGCCATGCTGACGCATTCGTTCGCAAAATTGTTTGCATTACTAATTGTTTTTTAACATGTCAAAGATTCTTCTGCACTGAGGATTACGTGCATTGCAATAAAATTCTAAATCAATCTCAACAATCTCGTCAATCTAAATACTCCAATCAAACAAAAGGTTATTGTGTCTATCACATTTGTGAGTTGATGAATTGTTATTTTGCTTTATTTATAATAAATATTAAGCTATTAATGTTATAAAATATTTTTATTTGAATTTTGAGATCTTATATTAGATAAAATCGTTACAAGTAGAAATAAAGAAATAAATACTTTACTTTTTATGAACAAAACGTTATAAAAAAGGGTTCGCGAGGCACTCGGACGTTATTAGGATTAAAAAGTGATTGGAAATTAATTAATCTAGCTTCTAGGACAATAAATAAACTAGAGTAACGAACAGCATAATGATCTACATGTGTAGAAAACACAACAAGCTGGTCTAAATCAGGAAATGGGACGGTCACAAGTGTTGCAGTCCATTCGACGGCCGAGGGGGGTGGGGGTGGGGTGTCCGGACGCGTCGCGCTTCGGGACAGCGCCGAAGTGGGGCGCGGGCGTCGGCCGCACAATGCACTTCCCGACGCGCCGGAACCACGGACGCGTTGTAACGGCGCGCGCGCTGCACAGGAAGCCGGGGCCTATGCACGGACCGACGTGAAATATGTGCTCGTATTATATATAAAATGAAAACGACTTTTCTTTGTCCGGGCATCTGTTGAAAACTATTGAACGTACCAGTATAAAACTTTGACCGTAAGACGCGCCATCGTTTGTGTAGATGGTTTTAGGGCATTAAGTATTTGAATTTCGTTCACACTCAACCCTGTTATTTATTTACTTTTGATTTTAACGTGCTATGTAAGTATTGTAATGAATTGAAGATTAAATAATCAATCTTAATCGGGCGGCTGCGTCCGTCACAGTCGCCACCTTCCAGAGAATGTGTCGGGCACGACCACTCGCGCCAGCCTCTCCTCAGAAAAGTGTGTCGGGTACTGCCTCTCGCGTTCGCTGGACGGCCGCCGGTTAGCACCAGATTTTTAAGTTATTGCAATTTTCTTGTTTGCAATCGTGTGATGGTCTCTGGATAGTCAACGATGTACTATTTATCATTTGTTATCATTTTGTTTATTTAAATAAAAAATTGACCCAATTTTTATTTCAGTTACCACCCTATTTTTTCGATGGTTTGTTATATATGTATATATTTTGTTAGAAAATCGTTGGACAGTCAATAACAGATAATTATTTATAACATACTGCCAGTATATATTCAGTAAATATAAAAAAACAGTACTTAGATACTGACCATGAAGAATAGATGCATCTAAACTCTCTGTTCCTTATGATACGTTAGTGTATTATTGTTCTGTGATGATACTCATCTAGTCTTCCTCTGACAAGCTTACGGCAATGTACAAGTAATTGTTTAAAAAATACTTTTTTGAAGAAGAAGACCTAATTTAATACTAGACGAAAAGTAAGAGTTAAATTTATCTTAATTCGTTTATAAAATTAAAGTATGATTTCTTTTTAATTTATTTGTTTATTCAATTATTAACTGAAATATATATGTTTTACTTGAAAAACAAGTTATTTAGGATATTTTAGGCACTATTAACAGAAATGGTACTGATTCAAGTTTTAAAAATATTTTTAATAAAAAAGAAATCAATCTTAGATTGTTGAAACCAAAAAAATCTGAAATGATATTTATGAATTTCATTATCAATACAATGTCAATCATTATAAATTTATTAAGTCTGTTATTTAATTAAGGGCTGCTGCTTTTTTTAATTTTAATTATATAAAACAAGATACACATTTCCCTTAATTTAAAAATATAACAAGTGAAATGAATAATAACAGTTTTTAAAATTTCCACTGTTAATGATTAATTTAGTCTAAGAAACAGAAACGTTTATTACATTGTTTTTAATTAAACACATACTCATATTACTAGTTGTTGCTTGCCGCTTTGTTTGCATTAACTCAATAATTGAGTATTAGTTATAAAATCATGTCTGACACGTTCGCTTAGACCTTAAACGCGGCAGATAGTTCTGCTTTTTATCCGACTGGAGAAGGTTATAATTTCAGTATAATATGTTTGTGCGTGCACGTATGTTACGCGTGTTCATGTTTTCCCATGTAGCTACATGGCTACATTAGGAACTCTTTAGTTACATTTCATATTTGGATAAATGAGGTGTCGTAAACTGTGTCTTAGGAGTTCCGTGTATAAAGGGCCTAGTGACGTCATACTAAATTTAACATGGCGGATATAACTTTCATAATACCCTAATACACAAAAACAAATTAGAAGGGCATCGCATTTGATTTTAAATGAAAGGTTTTAGTGTAGATTTTATGAATCAATAAATAAAATATCATATTAAAATATGTATGTTTATAATGAACTCTATCGATTTAATTCAGGTCATAAAATCAAATGAAAACAAAAGATAAAAAATAAAATATGACTAAACAGTTAAAAACAGTGTAAACGAGCTTGGTGTTTCATACTGAAGCGATAAGTGATATAGTTTTGAATCGTATGTTAGCAAATAATATCCACCCAAATAAAAGACATCTCATAGATTAGCACTATCTAAGTCTTCACAGTTCAATAATCATATGTCGCTTAATGAAACACCTAACTTACTTCCACCTTTTTACTTATATACTAAAATACTATGCAAACGTAGAGAAAAAAGCTGCTGTAGAATTTGTAGCTCATAATGGCTAGGCCTTTTTGTAAAACCTAAGTTTTGTTTATTCTCATTTTTTTCTAATAATATGAAACTATATGTCTAACTAATATAATCAGTGTACCACCGTGCGTATTTTCGTCTCTTAGAACTTTATCTTGATCCTTATGGAATTCAAGTTAAAGTCTTCGAGTTTACGCCTTATACCTATTTAATTTCTCGACAGTTTGAATTTTATTTCAAATAAATGTGTATAATAGTTTTAAAAACATATTCCACTTTATAATATTTTTTTCGGGATATGTAACATCGAAACAAAAATTGCATAAAATTGTGCAGTATAACAAATACATACACGATTATACAGGTAAGCGAATAAAAACGTATAATCACATTTTTTTTATTAATTATGCACAATTTAAACTAAATAATACTAAGCTTATATTTATATATAGACATACGTATTTGTGGAAATATTGATGTATTTTCATCACGAATTAATATCATAATGTGTGTGCATTCAACGACTGTAAACGTTATCTAGTACCATAGTAATTTAAATTTCGCTTGTTTATAACGAGACAAAAGCGATGTTTCGACATTATTTCGATAAGATGGCCATAAAAGGAAATCCCTTTGTCGTATTCGCTGTTAATGTCCGCTCTCGGAGCGGGAGGCGCTAAAGTCGATTTAAGACGTTTAATTAGAAAAATCATTAGCGAAATCGTGTCCCGACGCGACATCTCGCAGTCTCGCTGCTTTCACAAAATAGACAAACTTTATTCCATGCGCTGCATAGAAAAAACAGAAGCTGAATTGAACGCTTTCTATGCAAAGATAAGATTCTAAGAATTCTTCTTCTAATTTGTAATTTCTCATATAACGTACCGTCTAATTTATTTATACATTAAATTATATCTCTAATTATTATTTTAATTCACGCCCGTCTCTCATACATGTCTGACAACAATTTTTGTGTGCTAACCGTTTTGATAAGAGATGCGTATGTTTTCTTTACACTTTTTAACTTTCCGCTATGAAAATTGAAAAATTTTCAAAACTGAGAAGTCACTGTGTTCAGTCCGATTTGCAAAATCGAGTTTTCGTCGAGATGTTGACGCTTTAGGATCGTAGTAATTTGTTTTGACCATTTCCCGAGTGGTATCTGTATGTTGTGTGCCTGTGTACGGTTGTGTGTGTCTGTGGGTGGCCGTGTGCGCGCGATTGTCTGTACGTGCGGACGTGCATGCGTGCGTGCGTGCCTGTGTATGTATGTAAGCCACTTATAACTTTTTGACGGATTAACCGATCGAAACGCAATTTGCGATATTCGAAAATGATTCACTCAACTTAAGGCCAAATACTGAAACGTCACTCAAGTCGTTCGCTCAGCTGAGATCACCCTAATTTTGAGCATCTTTCTATTAAATGGGATCCACAAATAGCTGAGACTATAATTAGCTGAGAGTCTCCTTTAATTATAGTTCAATGGAAATATTTACAAATAGAATTCGTCGTTATTTATATTTAATTTTAAGTTATTGTTAAAATTTATCATTCAGCCGATTTGATTAAATTTGAAAGATTTTCAAATTATTTTATTTATTTTCTTTACCATTATCACAAATATTCTATTTTTTAATATTAAACTAAACTAAAATCGCAAAAGACTCTCCTTATGAAAGGAACGCCTACATTTTAGGGCTACTCATTTAATAAAGACGACTATTACACGTTGAGTGACGTTCCATTATACTATTTTCGTATTGAGTGGCAATCAAGTTTTTTCAATTTGTGTCACCTTTAAATTTAAGAACTCTTTGAATCTATTGATTGAGAATGCGAAATTATAGTTTAACGGCATCTAAAAAAGTAAGAATGTGTCGAAAATTTTAGTGGTATTTCAACATTTGGCTTTAAGATTTCTTGAAAATTTGTCCCCAATTGTTGTAGGTAGATTGGGAAATCTCAAAAATAAAATTATCAGATTTTTTAAAATAACTTTTAGACACTTTACCTATCGATACCAAAATCTTATCAGCTCTTTTCCCTACAATTTTGCATTGATTACCGCAAATTACATAAAAATTGATTCATTTGTTCAGGTTGGAGAGCGTTGAAAAATTTTGTAAAACTGCCTTACCGATAAGTGTCAAAATCTGATTAACTGTTTTCCTTATAAAACAACTTAGTTATTCGTAAGCTTTGTAAAACAAATTAGATAATTCGTAAGTATGCATCAAAATCGGTTCTTTCTTTCGAAATGTATCGTTAACGAAAAATTAGCAAAAAACCTTTTTGTGTAAATTGCTCATAAAATTCTCGGTGTATTGTCGTTTAATACTTTATAATCTTTTTCTGTTTAAAAATCTATGTCTGAAACTGTCAAAGAGATTAAAATCGAACAATGCGTTCGAAAAATATTGTATTTATAATATTAATATAAAATATCTTTTTTTAAAGTCTGTAGATTTTTGAATCCGAAAAGGTCAAAACATATTTAAACTATTTTTTTGAGTTTGGATAGCCCGAAAAAACAGTAAAGTCAATCATCAAGCACAGAGGAGTCGAAAGAGCTCAATGATTTATTGCTGTGTATATTTTTGAACGCTTTGAGCTCGAAACTGGCAATAACTTTCAGGAATTGCCAGCAGGTCCAACGGTCTTTCAAATTTTCGAGATCGAAAAATTCATAAACTCAGAGGAAAGTATGTTTTGGAACTCGAAAAATTTATAAATACGTTGCTAAGAGCTTCTTTAACCATCTCCTTTTAAACTGACATTTACCAAAAGGTCACTTTTAAAATGTGATTTTTAGTTAAATGTTAGTTTAAAACTAGATGGTGGAAGCGACTCTAAATATAATAGGGGGAAATTTTAGAGATGGTACAAATCGAATTTTTAAATATTTCTGTTTCAATTCACTCTATCTATGCCATAGTGCAATTCTTTCAATTTTGAATTGAATTGTAAATGAACTATTATCTTTGAGTTCTGAAGAAATACTATATATATATATATATGTGTGTGTGTGTGTGTGTGTGTGTGTGTGTGTGTGTGTGAATAGATAGATGTATATCAGGAGTTAGAAAGGTCTTTTGTGAAAATTAGTGAATTTTAAGCGTTTGTTATATTCATCAAGATATATAAATTTATGACAACACTTGTGGCTTTCGATAACATAAACACTCACCTTCAGTATGACATATCCTCCAAAGCCCTGACACGGTCTGTTTGGCCAGCAGGTCGGAGCCCGTGCCGTTGAACAGCGGGTTGATCACGTTCTCCTCGGTGTGCAGCCAGTGGTTGGTGGAGACGGCGACCAGCACCGCGACGACGGCGGTGCCGGCCGACAGGGGGGTGAGCAGCCACAGGCAGGCCACCGATGAGTCGATTTGCGCTACCAAAGTCGGCGATGGGGGTGTGGGCCTGAAAACGTGTTTCGTTAATACTATTTTAATGAATATTATAAATAAATTAAAAAAAAAGGATTTTTTTTTTTATTATCCAATTATAAACTTAGAATTCAGGAGAGTTATATAAGTTCCAAAAGGTAGGTAGACAGTTGTTGTTTTTTTTATAAAATTTGATAAAACTCACTGTAAAGTTCGCAGTAAAATTTATGTTTAAGTATAATTGACAATTGATACCGAAGTTTTTGAATTCATTTCCATAAACTGATATTACAGATTTTAGTATGGTTCCATAATAAAATACCAATCGTAAACATTTTGAAGGTGGTATGTTTCAAAGTCGCATTTGCAAGTTAAGTTGCAACATGTCAAAATATCGGTAATCTTAGAGATATTGGCATTTGTGATATAAATTTAATGTCACAAATGTCAATATATTTAAGATTGATTTAATCAATTGCCAATTGTTAGGTTAAAACGACGTATTTTGACTTGTTTAGTTTTGAACTTTAACAATCAATAGTTAATTATTTCAAATGGAGTTTGAAGCACACCGCTGTGATTGTAGTTAAGGAATAAAATTATATTGTATTGGCACGCCTAACCATTAGTATCTAAGTCTGGAAAAGCGAAAAATATAGTAAAAACGGACATTACAATATATTTCAAAATATTAAAAAGAAAATCACTTAAAATATTTCTTTACTAATCTTTTCGCTAACACGACTGTAAACATAATCGTTATAGCAATCCGACTCCAATTCCGAAAACCTGATTTCATTCATAATTTTGATTGTTATTTGAAATACGGTTTAAGTTCTGATTCCTATTTTAATGATAGCTTTATCACCGATAAGTAGAACCATAAAAAGACATTCACTTTTGCATCATCAGTAATTTACAAAATTACTTCTATAACATCGTCATCGTCCTTTGTTCGTCTAAATAGTACAACAATATTTTTGGAATTCATGACAATCATTTGGTATTGCCCTTCACGGCATTATATGCCTTTAGGGATTAATACATAAATGTTCAAGGCATTGTTGTCAGTAAGGGATATCCAGAGACGGCACACTCGGTGTATGCTTACGTGTTACAGTTATTTAACATATTTCACACACCAGAAGAGTAGTTATTAGCAACTCTCAAAGTGGAAGTTTCTTTTTGATGTTTTTCAATGATATTTTAATCTCGCTTTAGATGATGACGTAGTCGATTAAAATTACTTTGTTTACTCATTACGGTCAGTTATCCATTAGACAGTTATTCATGAGTACCTTACAAAACAATGTCATCCATAGAAATGAAAACATAATGTCATTTAATTGGTGATCGCACATTAATATTAAATCAATTAGTTTTCGTTTACTCGATTCTAGGAATCCTCATTTGTTCTAGTTCGGGTCTCACAGGTTGAGATTTGAACGTCCTATCACTGAAATACCATTTTACAAATAAACAACAAACAATACCTTCGTGTTTATGTATTAATAAGAATTATAAAAAAAAAAGAACAGAAGTATTAGGGTCTGTGTCCGCTGTCGCCGACCCTCGAACTTTTTATTTATCGACATCTGGAAAGTTTAAATAAACCCTAGGGAGTCTTCGACAAAATTGTGAACTTCTTTTGTGAACATTTGCATACTGTATTTTTGATTTCAGTAAGTATATACTCCAGGTATCTTTCATTTTAGATATTATATTATTTATCATATTGTTTTTGTACGAAATATAGAAATTATTGGTTGAAACAATGAATGACAGTAAGTTTGTGATGGATTTTGGATAAACTATCTTATAAGTTTCCGCAAGATTTTATTAGATGTGTGTAAAAAAAGAAGTATGTAGGTAGCTAAGTAGATAACGAGGTTCTAACAGTGGAGTGAGAACTAGGAAGAAGAAGTAAAAATAATTCCTGTAAATAGTGTTAGCAACTTTCAATAGTAAGACAAACTTCGTATAGAAATATGTAATAGAAAATTACTACAATCTAGCTGAAGTGCCTTTTTTTAAAAAACACGTTCACGTCAATCCTGGTATTTTGACTCAAACGTAAAATTAACTCATCCTAAAAAATTTCGCCTAATAAAAAGAATCTTAATTAACTAAAGGGAATTCCATAAGCGCAGTCTTAATTTTAGATATTTTAAATCCGTATTCGGCATATTAAAGAGCCGCCATCGTTCAGCATATTAAAGACCGAACTTAAGTCTTTTGTGAGTCAAATGGACCAAAAGTTATGGATACTTTTTAACAGACGAATAGATACCGCAAATCTGCTTCCTGATTAAAATTTTATTCAATCAGACCTCGGTTTTTACAGGGACATTTGGAATTAAATACTTTGTGAGAATTTTTAACAACTTAAAATAGCGATTGTACTGAATCATGTTTTACGAACACAATACATACGCACGTATAAAATTACCGCGTCAACATGTAATTATAAGACACTAAAATAGATACAATTTCAGTGGTTTTAATCAACGGTACAAAATAGTTTAGCTACCATTCTAATCTAACTTAAAAAAATAATACTGAAGTTGTGATAAAGTTCTTTTATTCATATAATGGATGTTATTAATGTTAAAAATAATTATAATAGTATTATTCATTGTAATTCTTAAAATCGAGTGACAAAACCCAGAATTTCACTATTTTCAAAGATAATTTTAATGACCCTTATCTAAAGCGTTAACTAATGCATTGAGAGAAAAATTACCTAAATAAGAATAAATAAATAATAAAACATATGAATAATATTAGTAATTAATAATATATAGATAAAAGAAATTTATCACGACTATCACCAGAGACAAGTCCTTGACAGCGATAATGATGACAAAAGCATAGGAGAGTAGAACTAACAATAATAATTTAAAAGCAATCAAAACATTTAAAAAACCCGACTATGTAAAAATTAACTGAATAGATGCAAACAAGATGAAAAAAATCATACAAACAAATACGATAAATATTTGCAGTCGTAGGTACACATTGTAGGTACACACAAGAGTCACAGTGAGTGAATATAAGTTTGATGGTTCCGATTGCAAATATTTTTCATATTTGATTGGATGATTTTTTACATGGTTTTATCTATTCAGTTCTCTTTTACACAGTCGAGTTTTTTTTTTTTAATTTAATAATTATAATTTTTAATTCTAAAATATAATTTGCGAACGTTGTTCCTTTTATTATAAACTGTAATAAGCCACAGGCAGTAACGAGACACAATTACTTTGAAATGAATTGATATATATTTAAGCTGCACTAGGATGTTTAAAATTTAAATACCTGCTCAAATTATGTTTTACATTCCCAAATACACATCTGAAATTAATTAATATTTATTTTTCATTTAGAAGTACACATTATAATTGTTAATTGTAATTATACAATATGTCACGAAAATTAAAATTCAAATGGGATTTCAACTACAGTTCTTTTTAACATAGTGTGTATTAATATTTCACTTATACGTCATATGTACCTACACTATAGATTCACCATTTTCCCTAAAAAATATTATTGCATTAAAACCATACCGTAATTTTTACATAGATATTTTTAAGGTTTTTTTTTAAAAAAAATTTGTTACTCGTACGCTGGAACTCTTTTTCGCCAAAATTAAAATGATAATTCATTCGTGATACTTGTACAGCCATATCGTAAGATTGTATAGAGATAGCAATACGATACATTTAATTGAGAGATATTTAAAAATCATCTGTAATCGCCTTTATGCTATTAACAGTGACTTAAATTTGACAATAAACAAAATAAGAGACAAATAATAACAGTATAAATAAAAAAAAAAAGGTTTTTTCTGTTTTTTCGCTAGATTTGTTCATCGTTTCAAACTTTCTTTATAAGATAAAAGAGATTAGAAAAATCTTGTAAAAAATCTTCTAATAGGAAATCAATTATTAGCAAATATTTTTGGATGTCAAAATGTTTACTTCATTGTATAACCTGGCTATGCCGCTAATGCTATTTAATGGGACTATTGTGAAAATCACAGTGTTGGTGTTGGGGCATAAATTGATGCATGAGTCTCTTTTTAAGGTTTTGATGTGTTTAGGTAAAAGTAACGCCGACTCTGCAAATAAAAAAGCCGGCCAGGTGCGTGTTGCAATCGCATGCTAAGAGTTCCATACCATCGTACAACATTGAACACTGTATATTTCATAAAATAATTAAATAAAACAGAAGAAATATTAAGATGGAACAAATAAAAAATAAATAAAAACACGTTTCTTGTATCTATAGGGATCTTTTTTAATTTTCAACTTTATTTTATTTTTATTATTTGTCTAAATATTTACTTTACACACAGTATAAGCATTTAAAACGTTTATTGCTATTATTAAAATCGAGAAATAAATGCCAAAAAACCTGTTTTTTGTATAGGAGTCTCATTTAATATTTAATGTAATTTCATTTTTTTATTTGCTGTTATAGTCGCCATAAAAATACATAGTCTGTGCAAAATTCAACTGTCTGCCTATTACGGTTCATGAGATGCAGACAAACGGAAAGATCGACGGACCGACAGAGGGATTCAGGAAGCTTAATAATAGGGTGCCTTTGACACCCTTTGGGCAGAAACATGTAGAAACTGGGCAGAAGGTGGGCAGATTTTGGGCAGAAACATAACTCCATGGGTAGAAACCATAAAAACCACTACATTAATCCAAATGGGATTCGTAAATAGAGGGCTCCTTAAAAAATTAACAATATTAAAAAAAATATAAACGAACTCTTGGAAATCTTAAATATATATGGAAAGAAATAAAAAAAAATGTTGTACCATACATAGGTCTACATCACCGATCATACTCCAAATGAAAACGTTAATTTGCAACGGTAAAAGTTATAATTGGGAATTAAAAATTTTCCTTTAGGGGTTTTTTTCCTTTAATTGTACTACGAGACCTTGTTTTTTGCCAACTTTTATGATTTTATGGTAATGGGAGTACTCTATAGATTTTGATACTTGCGAATGTTAAACTATAACTTTGTGTATGTTTTTTTGATAGGATTGACTTAGAAACCTGATATTTTTACAGTTTAAAAGGATTATTTTATAATTTTAAATATCTGATATTAATTTTAACTTCATACCTTATGAAGCTTTCCTTAGAGAAAGGGCCTCGAACGACAGATAGAAATACGGAAAAAAAAATTTTGTCGCCAAGGTCCCTTTTTTCTGTTGGTGTAAGGAACCCTTAAAAACAAAAAAAAAACATTTAAAGTGAAGTGTAGAAAATAAGATTTACACAAACAGAACATATAATAACAATTAAAGAAAGAAAAGTTATAATAAAGAGTAGAGAATTTGATTATACGGCTATTGCGAATTACGTGGCATGTGAAGGAGACGGCAAATGTTAGTAAGATACATGTACCAAAGAATAAAAACCGCTATTCCGTCCTTGTATTTCCACCGTAACCTCGAATTGCATGTATGGGTATTGTCTATGACATTTTCTTGGGATATAACCTCCAGGCTAGCTCAATGAATGCGCCAATTTAAAGATCCATAAAGTAAATCTTTTTTCACACACAGACCTCATCGTGACTTTTATCACATTTGCAACAAGTGATAATAATCAACTACCAGTCTTTTTTTGGTTAGTAATTAAAGCCTTATCGTTTAATAGAGAGTGCGGTGACATATACTTTAGTGACTCCAGAAACAATACAAAGCAATCGTTTTAAATTTTCAATTAGATAGAGAAAGTACTAAAAACCTGTGATATCATTGTGTAGCAGCGCCATATAAAATATGTTTTAAACTCGGTTTTGGTTTTTTAAGTTTTATCGCCCCAACTAATAAACGCATCTCATTAATAAACGTGTTATTTTTAAGAACATTCAACTACCCTATTGATGTTTTCAATCAGCACATGAAATAGAAAAAACCCTCGTAGCTGCGGGCTTACGCTCTCTGTCTCGTGTTACCCGCGTCACAAGACGACATGTACAACGCTGATTGGTATATCACAGTTAATAATGTACCAGAAAACAAAGAAGAGAATAGTCAGGTATATAAAACTAACATCTAGCCACCTAACAGCTCGTACGTGCCTGGCGCGCCGCCACTAGGGCCCACTTTGCCACCTTTCACGGAGAGAGGGAGCTATGAGTGTAGGGCGCTATTCTTAGCTCTCCGCGGAAATTCGTGACTAAACACCTTGCTTAACGTGATGGATGAGCGCGATCGTTGACGAAAGCGCGAAAACCTCATTTACTTTTATGCCGAAACTACTCTTCACCGGCGGTTTCACCCGCGTAGACATAGAAAGAATTCATCTCTTATTATATCGAGCGTTCTTTCTGTCAGCTTTAATTCTCATTCTGATTGTTCTCGATTTCAGGTCCGATTCCGCTTTTCCAACCCCAGATTTTGACATTGATTCCAATCCTTATACTAATCTTGATTGCGCCCCCTAGTTGTCTCCCGGTTGCGATTCTGATCTTGCTCTAGATTCTGAACCTGTTCTCGTTCTCGTTACTATGTCGATCTTGCTCTCGATTTCGGTTCGGTCGGTTTACATCAGTGGTTCCAACGTCTATGTTCAATTTCAAAAATGTTTACTTAAGAAAAAGTAGTTTTGTATAAAATTCTGAGTTTATTGCTACTTGCGCATTTTATTTCACACTGTTAAAGAGTAATTAACTTGAAACTATGAATCTTCTTTTTTACCAATTTGTAATGTAGCTTTAACTTTCAGACATAGTGCCTTGGGCTAATTATGCTGATAATTTAATTACCCTGATATGATTAGTACGCTACGCAGAAAGAATATTTTATTAATTAAAAACTGGTGATGTGGTTTTTGTAGATAAACTAAAAATACATAAGATGAGATACTTTTTTATTTGGAAACGGTTATACATACATACATACATTTACTAATTATAAAATTCTGGTATACAATATTAGTGGTGAAATAATACGAAGTTCATATAAATTAAAATAAATAATACTTCATGTATATTTGGTTCCGTTTCGCTGTTTACAGACAAAAGAGATCAAGTTACGGAGTTGTTCTTTAGTTTAGAGTTTTATTACGTTATTGTTTTTAATTTTTATATTCTACAAAGTTTCAAAAAGTGTAAATATACACACAATGTTTTTTTACATAATTTAAAATTACACATTTGAAAAAGTGGCTTTTAAAACTAAAAAATATTAGAGAAGTACAAGTCGAATAAAATATCAAGGACGTTTGTTTCTAATTACAGTTCTATCTAAGAAAATAATATATCGGAGAATATATAGTAAAGAAATTTAATGAAAACTGTTATTAAGTTCATGAAGTCATGAATGACAAAAGTGTGAAAATTACAGATATTAGAAATGGAAAAGCGTCTATACTTACTTATTTTTATGTAATAATTAAAAATTAACATACTTATCCTCACAAAATAAGTAGGCCCAGAAGATCCACTTTATAAAAAGCGCGCTAAACGATGACGCCCTCGCACCGCCGGCCGAACAAAGGATTCCCAAACCATCCTAAACGTGTCAGTTGCGATTGGCGCGTGCAGAGATATTACTAATAATACTTTTTAAAATCATCAACAAAATGACTGCAATTAAGCAAGGGCTATTATGATTTTTGTGTATCGGGATACCTAAATACGGCAATAAGTCTTGTATTTACTTTTTGTTCTTTACCTGTTGACATAGAAAGATAATAATAAAAAAAAAACACTTCGTGAATTTCTTTTATTATAAAGACATTTAAACTCTTTTCCTTCAAATACTATCGTTGCACCCAAATTGAATGTATGATTTTATTTTTATAGAATAGGTAATATAATAATAATATAATCTACGCTATACTGTCTATATTAACATAATGAATTAAGAAACTTACTTTGGTTGTAAAAGATGTATTTATGTAGATATTTATATAAATATAGTGATGATAAAAATAGTGATCCGAGTTCGATATTTATTTATGAAGTACCTCGCATTAATATAAAATATTCCGAAAGCAATATTTTTTATATAAAATACTCCTTTCGGAATCGAAAGTATTTATTTTATGAATTGTCCCCGCGTATTAGCATGTAAATAAAAAATATAAATTAATATTTTGATTTTTCAGACGAACATTATGCTTCAAGTGTATTCAACGAGAACATTTAAACGATAAGTCCTCGCTCCATTGTCGTGAATGTAAATATGACTTCAATACTAACTCTATTTTAACATTGTTAGATCGAAAACAACAAAAAAATTTGTTTCAAAACTCTTATGACCAATGGTAGAATACTAAAGTGACCATAGGAGTCTTCGAACAGAGTTTCTTCATGGGTAATTACATAAATTTAATTTTGATTTAAATGATAATTCGTTCCAAACTTTGTACGATTTGTTCAATTAATAGAGGGCTAATTCTGCAGTTCTGTGAAGTAAACTATGCAAATTCTCAAATTTTAAAAGATCTCTTAATAAAAAACCCGTCCTTTTCTTTGCCTCGTACCTGTTCTACAGTGGTCTACTGTAAGAAACTTTGTTGAAGAATGAGAATTTATAATAATAATAGGGAATACCCTAAAATGCAATATAACTATAACAATATAAAAAATATAATAATCACTACAACCGTCGAGAGTTCTTTTCTATCATGATTATATAAATTAATCAAATTAATCATATAAAGTAATTAAAAATGTCTACTTTATTCATATTGATTTACTTTCTTGCAAAAAATAATTTTATTTTCCCGGAAATATCTTAGAACCATTATTTTTTATTAATAAAGTTATTTATCTCCTAACAACGTAAAATAATGTCATTCATTAATAGAAAAAATACGTGTTAAAATATAATTCTACCTCCAGCCTTAAGCGCTCGGCTCAGGGAAGGTAATTAAAATCGAGTACATACAGGAACGGACCTTCTGTATATATTTATTTTGTGCCTATCCTAGACCCGAAAGTTACTAAAGTAATAACTTGTAAGATTGAAACAAACGCTTTTGAAAGTAAAACATTTACATCCTTTTAGCGAAAGAATATTAATTTACACTCTTTGTTTTTTACATAAAGGTTTAATTACATAAAGGTTATTTATTAATAGTTTTTGCCACTAATCAGTTTACACTCTTGAATGAAAGACGGTTTTTATAGTTATAATTGATTTCTAATTTATTATATTTTAATAATTTTAGTGTTACTGTGAAAGAAAAAAAAAATTAAATCATCAACTCTATTGCGATTAAAACATTACATGCGCACTGTGTTGACTTGTTTGTCTCAAGGGAAACTTTTATTTGATTGCTCCATAGGCTATAGGATAAAAAGGGACACAGATGTTTTTTTTTTATTTTCGTTAATGTTTCTAATAAAATACATTTTTATATGATTTGTTACTAACAACTGGATAGATAAGCAAACCTTATATTGCAATAAAATTTGATTTAGTCTGTTATCCTTTTCCATTATACTTGAGAGTTGGAAGTTAAATGTTCCTAATACCGCCACTTTTCTTATCTATCTAGATTCATTTTTAAGGTTCTGAGCCAAAATAGCAAAAACGGTATCCTTATATTTTTATTATGTCCATCAGTCGTTCATCCGTTTGTAACAGACATTTTATTAAAAAAGTACAAGATTTATATTGAAGAAATTTAGAATGTAGGCGTCTTGTGTAAGCCGTTACTTACTTTAGTTATTAAATAACAAAAATAAATGTTTCGGAGGGCGGGGAGGGCACTCCATACATGTAACAGAAGGTGAAAAAAATTTTTTTAGCAAATATCAACGTATGCTACATATTTTGACAGTCCTTTAAAAAAATAAGGTTTTTAGGCAATTTTTTATTAACTGAATATTTTCGGAAATAAACGCTTCAAAAGTGGCAAAAATTGCGTTTACTTGCGCTTAGTATTTTTAAACCGTATATCCAAAAATACAAAAACTACAAAGGTAGCTCTTAACAAACAACGAAAATTATTTTGAACATGATTCGATATACCGTTTTTGAGTTATTGTCGAAAAACTGCGCTTCTCAACAAAAGGACGTAAGTGCCATGAAAATATGCTTTTGTGCCGGTGTACTTTACCTTACACTAGTTTAAGAGTAATAGTCGACATACCTACTTGTCTCTTTAGTTATAGGCGACTAAAGTGTTTATACCTATTCTGTGTGAGAAACATGGAAAAAAGTGTAACAACGTAATTTTACCTTGAGTAGTGCGTTTCTTTGTAACCCTTCGGAACCCTGGCTTCAGAAACCCACCAAGAGCATGGTCCGACATGCTCTTGGTGGGTTTTATAAATTCACTTCGTTCTTTTACTTACATTTCAACATTGTACCTTATACATAAAAGTCCGTTTTTAATGGTGATCCGTCTAAGGTCCACCATTATAAGGACAACCGTAAATATGTGCTTGATTAAAGTACTTATCTCTGTGTGTCTAGGATCATTTTCATAGAACATATCGTTTCAACGCACACATCTCGTATTCCTTTTTTGAACCGTACCTGGGCGGGCGCCTCGTGGCGAGGGCGCCGCTGAGCGTGGGCGCGGGCTGCGGGCGGGGCGCGCGCTGCAGCGACGCGTGAACGCATCCCGCGCCCCCCGCGCCGCCGGACGCCCCGCCGGACCCGCCCCACATGCCGCCGGAGCCGGTCCGAGAGCGACGCTTCACTGCAACGACAAATAACTACACTACATTTGTTATTACTTTTTAATTTATCACAGCCTGACAACCTTATAGTGTTAATGAAATATATATAAGTTTACGTTTACGTCATTTATATAAAACATAAACTTCTTCATACGACCGGCTTTATCGGTTAATTCGCTGTCAGATTCTCAAAGCGTAGTAACATTTGGAAAAAGACACTTTGCTATTTCATCAAATGTGGAGTTCCACACCATGTATTTGGATTAGACGAGCGCTTTATTTCTTCGTAACTCATGTGTTCGAAATGACTTTCAGATCAAAACAGTACATAAATACATCATTATATCAAGTCATAGATCAAAACAACTTCGATTTATCCCATTAACCTTACAAGATTGGTTAGACTCTATTCGAATGTACAATCGAATTATTCCAGTTTCTAAATCTCTAAGCGGGACCCATCGAACGACACACCCCAACAGAATACCATGAAATTCGATGTGAGCTGTATTTAATAACACGCGTTGGCCATTATTTCGTCGTCAACGGACTTTCCGCCAAACAGCCGTGTGTGGCGCATACCTAATGTAGGTTTATCCCACCCTCATAAGGCGAATCCACTCGAGCGTGCGGCATCCGAGACGCGCGCTCTTGTCTTTAAAACTGAGATTTTACGACAAGAAGTCAAATATATGCTAAGGTCACTCAGCAATACCACTAATATAGTAATATAAATTGTAACTTAAATTAATTCAGAAGTGTAGAAATAAAGAACACATAATTAAACTTTAATATAAAATTCTTATAGTCCCTGATTTGCCAAAATAGTACTGCTACGTAACGATGCTATTGGAAGTTTAAAGATTGAGATCAAATGAAGAGAAAACGTACAGAAAAGCGGAAGATATATATATATTCATAAACACTGAAATACAGTAAATTGCTACGGAACCACTTCAACATTAAATCTCATATGGCTCGTAAACACTGATGTAGAAATAAAAGTGACTGCCAGCCCTCGAACTCCGATATATATATATATATATATATATATATATATATATATATAGTTCGAGGGCTATTCACTATATCTATTATATCTATGTAAAACCACAAAATAGGTTAGAACTTTTTCGAGTGTAAACAAGCTAATAAATTACCTATTAAAAATGAATATTATTGCACTCTTGAATATTCTAAAGAAAAAAGCAATGGATTTCTAATGTAAACACACGTGGGTGGCAAAGCGGGAAGAGAAAGCGAAGGCGCGTGGAGTTGTTTACGTTGTAGAGTAATATCCTCGAAAATTTTTTTTAGGAGATTTATTTTGTATTTTTAAATTATATTTAGCCTGTGAGTGCCGTGATCTATTCTTTATCAATTATGGATATTGATACATCATATGAAATCATTCTAATTAGTATTATCATTATTATTACATAGGCATATTAGTTTTCACTTCCGTTGAACTTTCAGAAATATACACAAATTTTAATAAATACTATTTTAGAAAATATTTCTAGATTGTCATTGTTATTTTCATGCACTATATTGATGCGTATTTTAATTTTATTAAGTTGAACAAAGAAAATGGTAATATTATTTTTCTAGTATGAAGGTCTCTATGTCATTTTCTGTACCCCTGAAAAGGTGTATGCAAAATTTCATGATGATCAGTTGAGCAGTTAAAACGTGAAAACGAACAGACTCGTTTTTGAATATATAGTAAATTAGGTATAAAAATTAAAATAATTACGGGTACGCGTAACCTTTACGTGCGATTAAAGTAAGTATTTTGTGTTTGGTTTTGTGGTAGATATCCCAACTAAACTAAAAAGCAATAAGCCATTTTAAGTTTCAGTAGTATAGAAATTCAAAAAGAGATCCATTGAAAAAGAGATTGTTCGATATTAAAAATGTAAGAATTAATTCTATATTTCTGGGCGAAGCGATGGGTATAGATAGTTATTAATAAGATAATATTAATAAGAGTATTAGCGGTTTACACATTGACGTTGTCGTTTTTGAATATTGGCCATTTTGAATTTTAATATTTTTGGTTTGGCGCTAAAACGGATTCTTAGGTCTACAAATAAAAATACTAAAATATAATAAAAATTCATAAAAACGCAGTGTAATTCATTCTTTTTGACGAGCTTGTGCCGTTGGAAATAATAAAAAAGTCTTTTGTTTCGGACATCTTTAGTTCGACTGACGTGTTTCCTATAAATATGTTTAAAAAAAAGTAAATAAAAAAAATATTGTAAGAAAGACGAGTTTCGGTTCACATAAATTTTTATGGACATGTGTCGCTGTTTAAAGGCGCGCTTAACCATTCGTAAAAATAAATTCGTAAAAAGACAGTACATCTTATGCTATAATATTTTGGCCCTAATTTAACTGTCCGAAAATTTGAAGTTTGAGATTTTATTGTAAGTATATATACATTTCACTACACGCATTGTGTTATCGTGTTAATATCATGAGTTGTATTACTGGATATCATTATGATCGACCTTATGAATTGAATAAGGTGTGGTATTTGTCTACTTTGATTTAGATGATTAGATGTAGTATCGATTACTTAATTGATTGGAAATGAGTTGACGATAGATTTATTTATAATTAATTAGGTGAGATATGAGTTATCGCTTTATTTGACTGTTTAGGTTTGATAGTTGATTTACTTGATTGATTCATTGATATTCATTGGTAGGTGATTTGATTTTATTTGATTATTTTATTAAAATTGATTATTTCACGTGATTGAATATTGACGTGAACTGAGTTTCAAATTTTATATATTCATTTTATAAGTTTTAACTAAGTTTCGTGTATGGAAAACGAAGTCATCCGGATTTTTTAGGAACCGGCTAATTAAATAAATGTGTTGCTCTGTGAAGACATAGGTTTATTTTAACATAAGTTCACAGTTTTATGTACAATTGCTATGTACAGTTCGCTATGTACAATTACATTATAGTTTTAATATGATACCTGTAGAGACAAAGAAACGACATTTAAAAAATTTTCATTATTTTGTCGATTCCCTGCACATTATTTGTTAATTTTTATAATATTGTAGCTTTTCACTTAGTACTTTCTTCAACTTGAAAAAAAGCATTGATATTTGTAGTTCCGTAGACAAGTGAAGACGTCTCTTCAAGGCCGCCAGCACATTGCTCTGTTTTACGGATAGTCAAAGGAGGCACGAAGAAATGTAATTTCTTTACATGTATTCTTTATAAGAATCTAACAAAAAACGGTAAATTGCGCACTTTTTGCATCAGTGTCTTTGGAAAAAAAAAGACAGAAAGCGGTATTTGTCTTTACGAAAACAATATAGCCGGGCGTGCTAGGATGCGCCGACGCTGAGCCGGGCACGGGGTGGAGGCAATCGGTTTTGGAACACGCGAAAAGCGAGTCGATTTATGAACCACGAAAGACGTACCCCGGAGGCCGCGATCGTCGCTGACCTCGGCGCGAACGCGGGCGAATCGAGACGAACGAGCTGCTAAGTTAAGCAGCATTCTGCAATCCAGCGAAGACGTCGCGGACAGTGACCTCCACGAGACAAGTACTCTTTATTACATATTTAATATTTTAATATGTTTTTCGTGTGCCCAGATTCCTAATAAATAGTTATCTTTGAGACTGGCAGTTCATTCGCCTGAATGAGCACTGGCTGCAGGGAGCTGTCCCTAATTTTGAAATAAACTTATCATCCGAGATATTAAATTTCCCCTTTGGCATTTGATCTATCTCGGTGAGGTCACATTTAAAGTACCGGAGATAGATGAGCAGGTCTGATACGCATCAGAACTGTTCGTCGAGGGTTACAAGGGTTCCCAAGCGGGGCTCCATCTGTAAGGAGATCATGTCAAACTGCTGGCTTCATTGCAAATTGAACTTCTATCACTAGAGGTGGCTCTGGTATACAAAAATAAAACATTGTAACAAAGTCACGTAATAAATAATTTGCTGAAATTAGTTCGGTTTAAATATAAAAAAAATTTGCACAACATGAAAATACATATATATATATATATATATATATATAATTTAAATGTTTAACTATAATATTTTACTGCTCACATTTAATTTTATTTAATTTCCTTTCTTTAATTTAATTTTTTTATATATTATTTATATCACTAAACATCGTTTAAAATGTGTTATTTGCCTATTGATTTTTAATCTTTTATGTAATAACTTGACGAAATTTATTTAATTAGCATTTTAATACATGTGTGAACGAATCGGAGTGCTCTAGCGCACTTAGGAAATTCGATCGTAGACTGATTTTATTGAGATTTAAATTTTAGTTGATATTATTTGTCTCATTTGAGACCTGAGTTAATACTAACCGATACTTTGATGATATAATGTTTGATTTGATTATAATACAGATAGTTTCGTACTGAGCTTCTACGTTAATATCCCTAGTGCTAAATACATTTATTCTGAGGTTGCTATACTTTAAAAAGTATTGAGTATACGACCTTATTCTATACAGACATTTGCAATGTGACCGAAACTCTAGAAAACTCAGAATATTAAATATTTTCGTTCTTCATAATTGATATTGAGCACATAAATTTTAATTGTTTGTATCTTACGGATTGGAGGGCCCACTGTGCCGATAAACGCTGTTGACATGGCTACGCAAAAAATGTGCCGCCTCGATTCCAAATTCAAAACAGAAGCTACGAATACAGTGCTCCAATTTCCTAACGGTCTCGCTACTGCTGAAGTATATCAGCATAACATACCGAATGTCTGAAGAAATACTCTGATGCTGTAAGCGCGGGAAAAGAGAGTATACAGCTCTATTTTTCGTAGAGCGTGAAAAGCACACGAAACGAAATATCAGCCCGTGGATTTTCGCGACAATCCGATAAAATCTAGGTTCAGATCGTGAACGCTGTAAGAGTCAAACTTCTATTATCGATTCAAAGACAGACTGTTCCACGCTACATAATTTTATTAAACTAATTAGCTGGACGATCACGCTTGCTAAAGCACAGATGTATAATCAAACAGTAGATATACATATAGGCTATATAGAGTTCCGTTTCAGCGCTTATTTCAAAATTCAAATTACAAAAGCGAAACTGTATAAAAACGTTACTTACGTCCGAAAAAAGTTTTCAAAGAATTACAAGTCGCGTCTTAAGAATTTGCGTCAAAAAAAAATGGAAACAAATTCTAGGTGAAAGGTACACTATGTTATATGTACCTTTAAAAAAGTGTGTGTATAATTTCATGACGATCAATAGAGTAGTTAAGACGTGAAAGCGTAACAAACCTTCCTTTTAACAACCTTTTTTTAAATTTTTTTTTTAACAAAAATAATTAAAAGAAAAATATGAAATTTAGAGTTTGACTCACAGTTTGACGAAAAAACCAATAAAAAACAGTAAATCTTAAATTCTTAAGAAAAATTCAATATATTTACGAAAAGGAGAAGCGCATAAAATACGTTTCTTAATTTTACTTAGAATTAATGCAATGACTTACAGAATTTTATGTACCCAAGTCTAAATCGCACTTGGCCTTTCTCTCTTTTAAGGACGTGTATCATATAATGACTACTGATTTGGTTCTCATAGGACTTCGGTTATCATTATTTGATTAGGATGATACTCGACATTCTTAGTCTTGATTTAATAAAATTAAAAGCATACTTGTAATAAAAATTTATAAAAACAAACATACAAACTCATTCTCGCTTTTGCAATTTTGATTAGGATTTCGGTAATGCTCTTCATATGTTATTTGACTTTACTTATTATAAATAATATATAAATTTTATTTATTTATTATTAGTTACAACTCAGATAGTTTCCAAATAATTTTCTTTTATACAACTGATTAATTTATTTGCAAGAAATAAAATATGAAGTTACGCCAAGTTAATAAAAACACAGTAACAGAAATGTTTGTTACCTTTTTTCGAGTACATCATTAGAGAAGATACATACATAAAAGTAAGAAAAATATGACGTCTTTTCCCCTATAAAGGTCAAAGTTGAATAAACTCCTTGCCCACAACGAAATTTAATTTGTACGTAGCAAAAGAATGCCGAATTTACGCTGGTGGATGAACCCCCGAAACTTTGAGAAAACAAGATTAAACTTCACTCGAAACTAACTAAACGGTTAATTTAATTTCGTATGAAACTCAAAATTAACAATCCACATTGAATCCCACGACACGTAAAGGTAAAATCGTGAATCTATACGAGTCCCCTGAGGTCTCGAATATTAAATTTGCTTGTGAAACTACCGTATTAAATCTCAGCGTAGCATAAACTAAATGTATGAACGTTATATTACCGATAGTTTAACAACATCAAAGTGTATATACGTGTGTGGTGCCATTACACAGTGGTCTACTACGAAACTAATACCGTATCAATTAGAACTATATCCTATAGCTCATAGGGCTTATAATTGTTGTGCAGAGTTAATTCTCACCATTGCAAAGTTGTTATGACAGATACTATGCCGGCAATGTAAACGCTGGTACCTTATATTGATGAATACACAAATGTGACTTATTTTACATTGCTTTGTATTGTCTTCTACTTAACTTTAATTTGACAATATACACTTTAAAACATTTACAGAATTTATGCTGTCGTTATCCTTAAAAAAATGCTGTATTATAAATTTATTTTTAATCAAAAGGAAATAAAGGCATTATCTCTACAGTTCTTTCATTGTTAAAAGGTATTTCATATTTGTGTCTGAACTTTATGCCTGAATAATTTCAGCTCTTGCTTTTTGTAGAATTTACTGTTTGTAAATTGTTTCAAATATTATAATTATTTATTGTGCTATAATATAAATATTTTTGACGGTACAATTAGCTATCTTGTGACATAGTGATGGCTTATGAATACTATTAAATGGCGTTAATTGTATTTATAGAAGAACATTTTTTTATCAAACTATTGAGATAATAGTACGGAATAACGGATACATTTTGTACTACATTGCAAAAGGCACCATCACGTAACACAGTTACACGGCCCACCCGGATAGTGGACACAAGGTTGAATCAAAGTGAATCAAGTGCAATAGTACATAAAATATATAATTCTGAAGTTGATCACCATATCTATAAGTGTTTAACATGCAACTGCACTTCGTATTCGATCCGATAACTCAATGTGTAGCAATTGTATAACTGAATAGGTTTTGTGCGTCGTTGTCTTTCAAAATTTATGATGAATTAATTCATGTCTGATGAAAATCGTTAACATAGATAATTATACTTTCATGCATGAAAACGATTTTCAAATCGATCTTAGAGCTTAAAGCTACGTCTTCACGAAATATATCGATAATATTACTAAAAATTGTATCAATAACGTTGGCTGCATTCAATGC
The DNA here is from genome assembly GCA_005406025.1 of Eumeta japonica. Classification (NCBI taxonomy): domain Eukaryota; kingdom Metazoa; phylum Arthropoda; class Insecta; order Lepidoptera; family Psychidae; genus Eumeta; species Eumeta japonica. The sequence goes on from BGZK01000798.1 coordinate 61,365, forward strand.
ACATGATAATTAATGAAGTGGCTAACTGTTCTGTTCTAGTTTGCACCGCGGACTGAACGTCGTCGCTCGGACGTCATTTGCCCGTACTAGGCCTTAAGGAGACATTATTTAAAATTATATAGTTTTACATAATACTTCAGTCAGAATAAAGTATTACGTGAGAAATCTATACATTTCTCTTTTTTTTAAGTTCCCATACAACGTACTTTTTTTAAAATATCTGCGGTGAACAGTCATTAATTGCTTCATTCGGCTCCTTTTGATTTTGACAATTCAAGCTCAACATAGTCCATACATAATATCGAACGGACACAACGACTCTCTTTCTCTCCGTTGGCACACTTACCCGAAAACTTGAAAATCCATAGTCTGACTACTTACACATGTTTTTTTTTAAAATATGTGTAAGTTTTTATTTACAAATACTATTTGATCAGGTTTTAATACAGACAAGCGTTTACCCACCGCGTCAATCGTATGGGCATATGATGTATCCCTTACTTTTTTGCACTAATTGTTCACTGCTAACAGTGATGTCTGGTTAACATCGATAGTGTTGGATTAAGATCAACACTGGTATCGAGCAGCAACAGGATCGATATGAAAAACAGGACCGAAGTCGTTTTATAAGAAAATAAATAATTCAGCAACAGTTCGAGTGCTTGCAATGTTAGGAGAGTATACATACGGTATGGGATAATTTGACCAGGACCGAAGAAAGGGCGGTACTAGGGTTATTATAGAGTATAGCAACGGAATCGGAATACAAACAAGATCAGGAACGAGATCGAGAAAGGACGGGCATCGGGATCAAGGGTAAGAGCGTGATCAGGTTACATAAAATAAAATGGCGTTAATGCTGTTTCCGCGTTGGCAGAGTCGGGGGTGAAAACTGATGTACGACGAAAACAAATATTTTTTATTTCAAGTGCAATAAATTACAATTACAATGAACCTGAAATAACCAGTCTACGGTTAAAGCCGGCTAATCAATGTGATTTAAAAAAATGTTAAAAAATTAGAATATGTAGAAGTCACAGTTTTCCAAATTACAGTCCGAATCACAGAATGAATTAGTCCGCGAGCTAGTCTTTCGAACATACAAATAAAGTTATATTGTATTTCGTGCATATATCGCGCAATCGCTACATCGGTTATCGAATACACAACTTAAAACCGGAGATTTACACCTACAAGAATTTTGTATGTATACTTTGTGACTTATAAAATATAACATCTGTAGAGACACGCGCAAGGGTGACTAGTGTTCAAAACAATTCTTATAGAAATCCCTTGAATTAGAAAGGGAGGACAAAGAAGGTCCTCTCGTTAGGCGCTCGCGGCCTGTCGCGCTGCGGCGCGCTTGTTCGACCCACGCACGACGTACATAATAATTAAAAGTCGAATAAAATAAGGCAGTTATAGGTACTTGTCATGAGAAAATCGTTCATTTAGTATTTTTAGGGTTTCGTAGTTAAAAGCAAAATAAAAATTCATAGTTTAATTCTGGCCGTCATTTGATGTCTTTTTGTCTACCTCCGTATTGTATTCTCCGTACGTCACATTCTTGTAAATTCGCCATTTTTATGTCAATTCTGATTAAATTGTACATGAAAGTGTCTTAACAAACGATAAAGGAAAATTCCGTCCAACGACATGCTTGGATTGATATTAAAAAAAAATGAAAAGTTTTTAAGTGAATTTTCTTCTCGTGTATACATTTCGATACTTATTAATTTTCAAAGTAATTTATCTCTTCCCTCCAACATGTGAACCATAACTTAAAAACTCTAAACAAAAACAAAACGACAGAGTTACAGAGCTTTATAAGTAAATTAAATGACAATTATTATAAAGAAAATCTGCTTAAACGTTTTTTAGATATTGACGAATTTCAATAATCAGTGGCAAGAGTCTAATCACCGATACATAAGGCCGTGAATGTGCGATTCAATTGGTGCCTACCATTTAAATATGAATTTGAGCCAATATTAATGTAGATTATTTTTTTTTTAAACATGAGGAGTGAAGCGATAGCCATTTGAATAAAACTTAGTGGAACTTCTTTTAAATTTAATATCGTTTCATTTCTTTCTAGGGAACCCGAGATGCGAAAGTTTAACAAAGCAATATTCAAGCTTTAGTGAGAAAAAAAAGGAATGATTTCCAAGTTAAGTTGTTCATTGTGTTAATATAACATCGTTCATCGCGAAAGATATCAAATATTTTCTTATTACTTACTTTAAATTTGTACATGAATAAATGAAAGCATAATAAGTGATAAGTTAGTACACTCGACAGAATTGTTAAATTGTTCAACAGCTATAAATTTGATAATTGACCTCCTCGAGATACATAATTTATTTTTATTTTAGGATAAATAAGAAAACAAATTGTTGCTTCAATATTGTAATTCTTTATTTCTGATTAACAAAAAAATCCTGTTTTCTTAAAATGGGAAAAAAATTAAAAAGTTAAAAGTGTTTTTTTATTTAATTTTCCATATTATTTATAACTACTCAATCAAATTAAAAGCAATTACAATTCTCCATAACACAACGAAACTTTATATCTATAGCACATTTTTTTGTGACTCGTTGATAAGTGTATACGGTGAATTAGGGAATCGCATTATACTCGTATGCACGTATTTATGTGATATTACAGTCGTATGGAGACACTCTCCTTTCTAACGTAAAACGTAACGGTTTCAGAGAATAAATTTCCTCCGTTTGATGCGCCAATGTGGGCGAAAACGCGTACTAAATTTTAATTATGCAAAGTATGTTGTATGGTTTATGACCGTCGGATATCCCGATAGCCGGTCGAATCTCGAATACGGTTAGAATAATCGAGAAACACTCCGCTTTCAGATTTCAGATAACCGCCCCTGAATTATTAGTCCGTTACGGTGAAATTTCAATTTATTAAGGGTGTCCCCCCGTTTCCTAATAGCTTTCCCGTTAATCTCGCGCTCTTTTAGTTTGCCTTTTGTGACCGTCTATCGTTGTAAGCGCATTAGGTAGAATCGATTTTGTTTCGAAAGCTATTAATATAAAATCGATTATTACGTTAATAAGAGGGAAACTGAAAGAAAAACAACCTTTATGATTATGTTTCCACGAACAAACAGTTGATTATGATATTAATGGCGGAGCCAAATGCGAGGCCCCTTGTGTCGTAATTTCCCACTGGGCTAATTTGTTATACGTAGCACGTATTTATTGTATTCATTAGATGATTTCAAATTACGCTTCAAGAAATCATTCGTATTTGTTAAAAATAAAATAAGTAAATAAATGAAATAAATACACGAAAGGAATCAAATTACTAACGCATACTTATTTTTTTTTTATATAGTTAGAATAGTATAAATCCAAGTAAACTGTTTATCCGAATATAGTACATGCGATAATAGTAAGTTTATAAGAAAACTCTTTTTAGATATGTATTTTATTTGAATTATATAATCCCACATTTATATAAAAAAAATTCCAAGCTCATCTATACGACGGTGCGGTTCTATTTTTGTCTCGTAGTCGTGTAAGATTCATTTCCATTTTTTAAGAACATAAAAAACTTTGTTCGTTTTTTACTTAAATTAAACAGCATAACAATAATTGGTTAATGATATAATTGTTGAAAATTCAAGAACCGTTGCTGCATCATGTTTCAATCACCCTACGCTGAGGCACACCTCTCCATATTCCAAACAGAGGGGCTTAAAGACTCTGGTCCGGTGCGGGCGGGGGGCCGCTAACGACCGTAGTCATAATGTGACGACATCGTTCGAGGCCGACGGCTTAACGTGCCCCCCGAGGCACGGGGTCTATGGCATAGGTTGAATTAAGTCAAAAACTCACCGGCCGATTCGTCTGTGGGCAGGATCGAACCCGGCACTTTACGGTTCGAAGACGATACACTTAACCAACGAACTACCGCCGCTCGTATATTCTAATACGAATTGCGATTGCTTACTTTATAGTAATAATTATTTCACCAACGAACAGAATAAAAAAAAACGTACGCTCAACGACTACCTCCCATACGCCCAAGGTTTTATACGAGAATCACAAGATTCGGTAGTCGCATTCGGCGAAGACAAATGGCACATTTCGGTCCCCCGGGACGAGTAGTCGGCCAGGGAGAGACTCGCCAGATTTACGGCTTCTGCGTGATTCGATACAACTTAAGCACATACAGATGACCCTGTACAGTCAAATAAATTAAATAAGTAATATTTATAGTGTAGTTAGAGCCGAGAAGGTTTTTCAGGGTTTCGCAGTCTTGCTATGAACCTATGTTTTGTTGCGCAATATTCTTTCATCTGTCTATCCATCCTTATCGTACAACCACTTCATAGTTATAGTCATGGGATTGGCACCTTTATAAAGGATAATGTCGTGTACGAATTTTAGTTTTGTGTATTTATGTGTTACATCTCCCATTCCGTAATCCACTTGGCTTAAAAATCCGTAAAATAATGACGACAGTGGTATTTTTAAGAAATTAATTAATAAAGTAATAATGTAAATTACCACAGGTGATAGACTCCAATAATTTTTATAATTTCAGATGTACATTTCAGTTGATTTTAATTCAATTTCTCTTGTGAAGTGACATATATCGTATAATTTTCTATTGTGATTGTCTTAATGGACAGGTTTTTTAGGGTTCATTAAAAATATGAATCAAATACATAATAAAAAGAAAATTTGAATGCTACATTGCTTATTACTGCTTGACATGTATTATATGTTATATTTTTTTTATTGATTATAGATATGTGTAGATATCGCATCTATTTCAATACATATTCCGGTCCTTTCCCGGTAAAACGTTACTTATGTAGCCGACCTTAGACATTAGTCAATGAATCAGTTGTAGAAGTTTTCTTAAGACATTTTTACAAGCTTCATATTAACCCCACCTGTTAAACGTTATGTCAGGTTCAAATCACCCTACTGCCAATGCTGAGTGATATCTGCCCACAATCTATTTATTTCGACGTTAAGGTTAACGCGGTGGCCCAGTTAGTATGTCATGTGTTAGTATGGTATGACAACACCTGTTAATATTTTTTGGGTCAAATATAGTAACTGTATTTTAGACTAGTTCCATTTAAACTACTCAGCAGATATTACGTTCGTTTTGCGTCTGTGGCTGTTTCATAGTTACGAAATTTTTTAAAATGGTCTACGGTGTAGAAGATGCATCTTTTGTTTAATTCTCTTGATGTGGATGTTAAATGAAACGGTTTGTCAGGAAGTATACGGAGGTAGGTCATTTTAAATTCAATATGGTAGAGTCCGTAAGATGGCGGACGTTTCAAGTTGGTAGAATAAATTTTTGCACTGCCGTGACATACGGGATAACGTAAATTTTATTTTCTAACTGAATATGAAATCCTATTAAAAATATATAAATTAAAAAAATACAAAAACACGTTTTAGTTTTTTTCCGTTTGAAAAATCATGTCGTGGAAATCGTTCATAGACAAATAGTAATCAATTTATTTCATTGGACCACGATTAGTTGTTAACTACCTGCCGAAATATTAGTATTTACAATTCGCGTGACAAGCTCCTCGAAAATCAATGATTTAAAAGTTCATTATGTTTATAAATAATAAGCACAAACTGTCACCCGGATTGATATTGCAAACAAACAAAAATTATATAATATGCAATAAATAAACAACAAATTTGGCTCAAGCGATTGGTCCTAGATAGTAACTCCAGCGGAGATAGCCAACGCGAAAGGCTGACACGAACGGACGAAATAAAGAAAATTGTGTGTGTCAAATTCGTTGCACGACTAGAATTTATTCCTTATGAACGATTGTAATGTGCGTAAATTAATAAAAAGAGGGTAATTGAAAATTTATGGTACTAAAATCACGCATTATACATTTATTCATAATATTATAATACTAATTCATTAAAACAATTACATGAATCATGTTACATGGCCATAAAAAATTTAATAATTATCAGGTTCGAATTTCAGGTATCAAGATTTTTAATTAAAAAATTCGATCATATTAGATTTAAGAAGAATAATACAATAATATTTTTTATAGCATATCATTAAACGTACGCGTACAAAATAAAGAATATAGATGTATGGGTAATTTATATTATTTGTAAACATGACTTGGCAAATTTAGCAAACAACCGCATCCACGTGTTTTTCAAATTATGTTTCACTATCACTCGAAAAGATCATTTCCATCTTTTGCAATTATTGCTCACTTTATTAACTTGTGAATTGTCTCAATCCTATATAGAAAAATATCAATTGATATAAATAAATAAAATATAAAACAAGATTAGTTGCACACGAAACGTAATGCAAATACCTAACGTTTAGCAAATATTTAACGTAACGCAACTCGTTTTATTTCACTCCCCGTAATTTTTTCATATCCCGGGCCTAAATGTGAAAATTGATTCCTAAGGAGTAAACACCAAAAACACGATTGATACAATTGAGAGGTATATGAAGAATGAATAAAGTGCAGTAGGATCGCAGCGAAATGCTAGTGTAAATAATCAGGCAGGTAAAAAAAAGCAACTAATGACTTCTGTGCTGTCAATAATTTTTTCTTTAAACTGGCATCGGTATCCTTGGAAATCAGAAAACCTATAATTGAAATGCAACGAAACTGTTCATTGATGTCAATGAACTTTACATTTTGATGTGATCCTCGCTGCGAATAGAGTATACTTTGCGGTAATCATATCTGATCAGTGAGTGATATTGAATTTGAGAATTGGAAGATTTTGTGATGTCGAAACTTGAATTTATGAAGTAAACTGATAAATATCCCCTAAACGATTTTCATGGTTCACTCCGTATGCGTACTAACTTATTGTCACCCTATCGGCTGGCTGTACGAAGCGCATATATAATGGAGGTTAAAATGAACAGAATTGTAATATTCCATAGCTTGCAGTGTTTACACGCTCCTTTGTCGTGTAGCCGTGTAGCCCGCAGCGTGAGAGCTGGCGAGTCTTGACAGTTGACGTTGAATTTCCATGAATAATGCAAGATCAAATTAACTGAATATATACAAAGACTAGTCGTTACCCACCCTCCTCGTTAGATTTAAAGTATTTAAATTGAAATTTAGCAACAATTGCTTATTTATCACAGTAATACGCTCTCCATAACACATACACAAACACTTGCGCGTGCGCGCACCTCCACACACCCTCGCATCCTCCTCACAGACAACTATATACAAAAAATTAATATGGCCACCAAAGAAATTCAAAAGTAATGGTTAATTGTTTTGTAGTTACCATATGGTGCACCGAAGTCATATACAGCCTAACATTTGCGCAATCACATGTTCTTACAGGTATATTAATTTTCATCTAGATCTGTTAAAACGTTCTTAAGTTATAAAACAACAGACAGACAAACATTTTTTACTTAATAATGGTAGAATTGCGGTCAGTGAATCATAAAACGGATATTTCTCACAAAATTTGACAAAAAAATGTATGTACAGACAGAATTAACAGATTTATATGATACCTAGTATAGATTTTGTAGACTATAAAAATTCCTATTGGTGCACGTAAATTTTAAATTGTTTAAAGTATGGTTATATAACTAACGATATACTCCTTTCAGTGTATTTTAAAAGACATTTGAAATAAGAGACCGAAGAAAAATTTGTTCTAATAAGTTTAAGTTACTTAAAGGTTTGAATATTGAAACTTAATATAATATACTAAGTTACATCCGTTTGTGGCCCGAGGAACTGAAATGAGCTATTTCAGAAGACCGCTTTTATGTACGTAGTGCAAATATGACAGCCTGTTGTACGTCTTAGTTAACTTGTTAATTTGAAATTAAATTTTCATTCATTTATTATCAGATTGCTCTAGAACTGGAATTGTAGACATTGTTTAGTTTTGATAAAATTTAAGAAAAGCACATGTTATGATTTCATAAAATGAATTTTAATGTAAAACTATCTAAATATAAACAATAAAAATTTTCAAAATACTTTATAGATGTATATGGGGTGATAATGATGAAAACTTACTAATTAAATTAATTATTTAATAAAATAAAAAATAATGATTACTAAAAAAACAGGCTAATGGTAGTAATCTGCCTCCTTAAGCTGCTAGAATATTAATTTTGAACTTATACAAATGACCCTTTAATCATACATTATGTAAATTAACAGAACCGTGTCCTTTGTGCTCCTAATAGTAAGAACAAAATATTCCAATTTAATATCTACTATTACCTTTTAAAAAGATAGTCAGGTTCATAAAATGAAAAATTAGTAACATAGTATTAAAAATGACTGAAGCATCTTGCGTCATCAATGCTATCCAATCGCGCGTGCGTTTTGAAAACAATACGTAACTAAATCTCAAGTATGACAATAACTTTTGACGTTAAATCACAACGAAAATGTAAATTATGCACAAGATTCATAATACTTACCACCGGTATTGTTTCCACACTGAATGACATTAACACCATGTCCAGATACTTACTGGCACTCAATTAATTTATCATTTACGTTGTGTTGTGAGATTTTTCGTAAACAAAATATGCATGCGCTTTCGCATCGTATTGCATCCTCACTGAGGGAGGCAGGAGAATTAGAAGGAAGTTAATGACGAGGAAAGTGATGACAACGCCGAATAAAGTAGAAACAATTTTGCCGGTCGGTTCAATTATTTAACAAAATTATTTATTTTTCTAGACAAGTTTATTGTTAATCTTATCATGCTTATTGCAACAATAAGATGATACTTTATGAAAGAGAAAAAATGGCGCAGTGCTGTTAATTTACATACTGTATAAATATAAAGGCCATTAAATTTTTAATTAAAAAAGAACTTTAAAGCGCTTGATAGTTAACACTACGTACCTTCGCGGATAATGTTCGTACCTTATACCATTAGTGAATTAAAAACAACGTAGTGTAATTAAAGGCGAACATCGCAAACTAATTAGAAGCTGCGATGTTTGCCCTATAATTTTGATTTATGCAAAGAATATGCAGCGGCGAGACAGGGCTAACTGGAGTTGTAATAACGTACAACGGCGCTTTCCTTGCTTATACTGTTCACACCAACACGGGTGAATACATTGTAGAACCTCTTGATATGTTCTTCAAAATAATCGAAGTGTATACATATATATATATAATTTTAATTGACGGACGATGCTATTATTATAAACAAATATGTAAACTAGTCTATCAGCACAAGAACTAACCGATATAATGTTGTTTAAAACAATTAATTGGCAGGTATATACGTACATTATAAAGGATGAGAGTGTTCTTAACTCTTCTTTGTGTTGTGAACAAGAGAGCGGCGAGCTCAAGACAATAAGTAGTCAGGGAACGAGGGTTCAAAGACTACAGAGTTTAGGGGTCTTAAGTAAAACACAAGGGCATGTGGCCCTGACGTCGCGTCTCAATTACGAACTAAACGCGTCTGTGATTATGTTGAATTCGGTTTACGCTCGAGCCGCTAGTTGTAAACGCATGAATTATTATTTTTTTATTCTATACTTATGAAGAACTATGGTTAAAATTACTTATTTTATTTTATGATGATATAGCTATCTTAAAATTGTATTCAATAAAAAAAAATGCTTCTGAGGTTTTTAATGTTCTTCACTAATGAATTCTAATCATCTCGCGATTATTAATTGTATAGCGAATTTTGTATTGCTTTGGCCCTTTAAATGTTTGCTATTTTAGCCCTAAGAAATACTGTTAATTTTTTTAACGATGGTTTCGATAACTTCATTTGCGGTAATAAAACAATATTTTACAATAGATTGTTTTATTAGATAATTAGCTCTTGCTTGTAACACTTTCTAAAAGCAACGATATTTTTATTTTGTTTTTATTTTATTTTTGCAAATCTAAATTGGTTAATTGTTAACAACCTGTTAAAATACGTGTATGTATCAATATTTGATTAAAAATAATTCGAAATTTTATGTATGATACAGTTTCGAATTAATGTAATATTTTTTTTAAATTACACTAGAAATTCTAGAAATAAAATAATCACATTACATTTATTCCTTTGCTCTTCTTTAGGTAATGGGGCAATCAACACACTTTTATGTATTCTTTTAAAATGTTTAGAATTTTACCCAATATTGAGGAAGCTGAACAATAAACAAATGATAACCATTTTTAATCCTTATACATATTTGAAAAAATCTACAAAATATCCATCATTCGATTTGTCACCAAACCAAACCATTGAATGTGCCCCCTTCCTATTTAAGTACATTCTCACAACTATAGATTTTATATTAGCACAAGCAGAAGTTTTGTATTTAAATCATATACAAAAATAAAATATAGTTTAAAAAAAACTAAAATATACGCTTTAATGATAATCCGAAGTAAATATTTAAAAATAATTCTTAATTTAGGAATAAAATAATGAATGAAAAATATTAGTATTACTGTCAAAAAAAGCGTGGGGTTTTCGATAAATCAGTTCTCGAAAATATTCGATCGGTACGATTAGTCCAAAAATGGTATATATGGGACAAAGCGCTCCACTCTTTTTTCACAATAATACTAATATTTTTCGTTCATTATTTTATTTCTATATTTGCAGTTATTTTTCACTTTTTAGTTCAATTTATGGTTAAAGCGTGCTTTTTAGTTTTTGAAAATATATTTTACTTTCTATATTTTTAGTCTCAATACGATATCAATAGTATTTATAAGCAAAAGCCATGATTTTAAAATATCTTACGCGTGGCAATGAATTTAAGTTACATATATCATTCATGTCTACGTAACCTTTCTATTTGATTTAACGCATCACTATTACCTGAAACTTTACCTGTTAGCTTTGAGCAATTAAGTCTTCTATTTGAATTCCTTCTAGTGACCTTTCGCGTCTTTGACAAATACAAAATTACTTTTAAAATTTTCAAATTTAACTATTTTTTATGTAATTTCAAAATTTCGATTTTTAATAAGTTGTTAAATTTTATAATGTTTTAAGTACCTAAAATCTTATTTCAAATTTTAAATCTATAATTTTACAAAATTTCGTAAATTATAATTTTTAAAATTTTTTATTTTACAAAATATGAAATTATTGTATTACCATCGGTCCTTGATAAATCTATAAAGTTTTAATGAAATGTGACCGTTGAAAGTGGGTTAAAATCGAGTTCAAAGGAGTTACAAACAAACAAACAAAAGTAAAACTAATAAAAGCATGTTAAAAATATTGTCCATTAAATTAAACTTTTGCGCTAATAAGTCCTATAGTTGGTGAAGTTCCGAATCAGATTTTATTTAATGAATTTGCGGATAGATCTTGTGCCCTGTGATATATCACAAGCTATCAACACTCATTTTACGCGACGAGTATAGCTGCCAAATGTAAACAAAACGTATGGCTAACGTAGCGAGCGTCCATTGGCATTCGGCGCAGGGCTCGGGGGCCCGACAAGAAATTTAAGGGTGGACGATACGTAATCTTCCTCACTTCGTGAACTCGCCGCCGCCCTCACGAAAATCCGCCGCGTAATAATACGAAGGGCGTCGATCATAAATTCAGATATTTTTCTCGCTTTAGCTCGGCTGGTGAACATTTCAGATTCCGTCAATAGCTCCGTGATAAATAATGTAAATATCGGTAGCATTTTCTTGATTTAATTCTGTTTTTCCAGATCCCGGTTATAGGAAGCCATTTAAGCCTTTGTATTTACTACGTACTAACGTAAGTCCTAGAATTATTTGACTAATATAATAAAATGAATTTAATAATAGAAACTGCTTGAAAACTTCGCAAGGCATGATCGTCTCGTACTGTACAACCAATACGGGAATCGGGTTTCTTATATGTGGACTGCATTAGGTTAATGTGGGTATGTTGACCGGCATACCCACCCATACCCACATGCATACCCACCCGGTCTGCAAAATATTATGCCTTGAAGACTCTGATCGTGTTTCTTCATACATATACGTTATTGATCATGATGACTTTTTAGCCCGGTATCTCGAGCTGATGGTGGGTATGCGAATCGTTGGACTCTCACTGTTTATCTTTGCCATTAAAAACGGAATTACATATCTTTAGTAACTGTAACAATTAACCGATCTCTGTATAAATACGTTACATGTATTTGTAAGTTGTAACTTTTAACGTTGGTGGACAAGCAAAACTTGGAAAACGCACTAATTACCTAATATTAAATAATAATTCAATTTTTCATTAAACTAGAAAAGAAAAAAAATGGTAGACGTGACACAGAACCCAAGCACGATTTCATTACTAAGCCGCCGGTAGGTGGCACGTGTCGCTGACGGTGCTCTGAAATTCTCGAGTAAGCACTTAGGAATTCGAGCTCTACCTGAACATTATGTAGATGTGGAGTCTGCTGTGTTTAGTCATTTCTATCAACGCATTTAGGATCCATTCGCATGATTTCACACAGATCGTGACCGTCTCAATCAAGCGAGTTGCATATTCTATGGATACTGTATAAATAATAAAAGTTTACTTTAAAATTGCGTCAATACCATAGTCGTTTGACGTACACGACGGATCATGGTGAGAGGTTTTTGATCGGTATTGTGAGTACGCTACGGATTTTCGTTTGAATAAATACGTATCATCGCCGACATGAAATTAGGGCCCTTTCGGCCGTAAAATTAGCTTACGAATGTAGCTACATTTTAATGTAAACTTTTTTGCATTAAATCGTTCCTTTAATAAGGCGCCGCGGCTGTTGGCGCTCGTTGCATTACCTCGGTTAATGAGCAAAAGAGCTTTAAATTACGGTAAATTGCTGGTCGCCGGGGCGGTGTAATCGGAGATAAAAGATTTTATTTATGTTTATATCTTTCTAAAGTGATAAACCTCTAAAACCCTATCACAATTTTGTATTATCAAACCCTGTGCAAATTGCATTGGATATTTTAATTTAGAAGCAGTCTCTAAGCGTACACGATGAAAGTGTAAACATCTTATAGTTTTATAATATATATAAAAGGTGAAAAAGAATTGTATTACGATCATTTTCGAAATAGTTGCATATTTGTTTGTGCACGTATCTGTATGTAGAATCGAACGTCATTTTATGAATACTGCCAAGTGGGCACAACACAAGCGTCTTTTCCTTAAAGTGTGTATATCGGATTTTGACATTTACCGCGCGTGTCGCGTACCCCAAACACGTTAATCTCCGCGATAGAGTTTAAGCATTTGCTTCACGTATCGCGGATCCTCGACGCGATCGTGAGCCATGCAAATTTAAAGCTTTTAAAATTGAACTCCAGATTGGGGAAGTGTTTCAAAATGAAAATATGCATACGCAATGTGTCTGCAGGAAGGCTAGGAGATAATATAGTTACAAGGAACTTGTTCGATGCATACGCTAATTGTTGATGTCCAAAATTTAGTAATCGGCAGGTGATTACAATTGATGAAAACGCTACGTTGTACTAAAAAGAAGGAGTGACGATAAAAGTATTCGTAACTAAATGTTCGATCGGAGGATCCTCGTCAAAAAGTGTTTTTTTTGCAATTTAAATAACGTCGAGTAAAGTAAAATATCAAAGATTTTGATTTGATATTTAAGGAAGTTTTCATTTAGGTATTACAAATTAAATATAAAATATAATAGTGAATTATGACTTATGTAAAAACTACTGATTAATAAATTTCAAGAGAGAGAGAGGTAGAGAGAAAGTCTCATGTAGTGGGCATAAGGCTTTTTTAATATATTATGATTTCTACCAGTCAAATCCTGCCGCACGCCGTGCTAAGAAACTTCGTTTTAAGAATAAAAAAAAGTTAACTAAGATAATAGAAAAAAATATGTGAAAATTCATTCAATCAAATATAATAAATATTTGCAGTCAACGATTGCAATTTGTCAATCCACATATCGACCACAAATAAAGGCGCAATCAATTTATGAAACCGTCCCTATACAAATCACCGCTGAACAGTTTACTCACCGCCTAAACCTTAATCACGCTCGCGAATCCTATTAGTCGCCGACAAAAAGCAGATAATGAAGCGTCGATAAGTACGAGGTCCCGTCATTGGCTCCTCGCGATGCATCAGAGCGCCCGCATTGTGTGATCAGCGAGCTGACGGGGGCGGGCGGCGAGGCGCCAAGTCGATACATCACTATGACGGATCATTTGTCCGCGTCAGGTTAAACATAACGGATGCGTAATTGAGATCTGTACTGTATCTAAGGATGCGACCTGCTCGATGGCTATCTCCTGAGGATGTACAGGAACTTGCCGCCTCGAGGAAGCGTATAATTGAGTATTTTATTTTCGTCGCCGTAAAGTCCATTTTCGCGGACGGACGGCGTTTGTTTTTAATCTGCGTTCAAGTCGTGAACACAGATTAATTCCGTCAATTATCAACGGGATGAAATCTGACGATAATTCGACGTCGGATTTGGCTTTTCCGCTAAGGTTGTCCTTTGTATCACTGTTTGTAAACATCACAGCCAAGGTTGCCTCATCGAATCGCATGATTCTAGTACGTGTAATACAATTTCATCAGGACCCGCTTGGACGCTTTATTAAACTTTTTCTATAGTAGAAAATGTTTTTCTCCACTTCGTGTCCATTGCTTCATTTCGTTGGTGTTCATGTGGCATTTGGTAGTAATTAATTTTGCTAGTCGATTTTTTAAATGCCCCAAAAGTTTTCAGGAGCATTTTAATCTGAACTAAATAGGTTGTGCAGTGAGGTAACAAACTCTTGATAATACTAGTAAGAATTAAGTTTTCCTTTACTTAAATAGTGACAACAGAAAAATTTACCCTTACTAAAGTCATCTTATGATGTTTCTTATAATTATTATGACGGGATTAAGTTTAAGGTAACATATTTACTTGGCCTGTTTTTAAGTGTGAATACATTTTTTTCCCATATTAAACGAAGAAGTTGCCGAATTTAAATAGCAAGTAGTAAATTATAATTTTTCATCTTCAAACTACAATATTATTGAACACTCAATAAAATCCTATATTCAAGTTGAAAAATTACCCCAATAAATAAATCACGAATCAAATTTTTATCGTAATTTATGGATGATCGCTATTCTTGTAATTAGGATGTCCAAATGAACAATAAATTAAATCATCACTGACAGTGCTCACGCTCTGTGTCTGCCACAACTGTTAATACAGTACTGCGACTAATTGTTGCACTGTGAATCCATATTTGAGCTCTAAAACCTTAGGGTTAGTTATAGAATAGGCGTTTTACTCTGTAAGTTATACGATTAATTTTTGTAATTTAAGTTCTCTAAATTCCTATATTTAAAATATTTATTTAATCAAATTTTATTCCAATAATCTAGCATATTCATCGTTTTTTAATCCCATAAAGTTATAAAAGAAACGATGATAGTTAATGCATCAGCGACACGAGAACTTGTTCGGAAACTGTAAGTGAGTTTAAGCTACATACTTCCTGCATGCCAAACGAGATTCGTCTATTGGCTGCAAATTGAATGCAATCCTTTGAGATTTGAATAAACGAATATATTGATTTATTATCCAGCCACGACATCGCCCGGATATTATAATTATAATAATAATTACCACGTAATTTATATAATAATATGTATATAACGTATACATTTTTATTAATAAAAATACCAAGTTGAAATTCGCTGAAACTTTAACTGCTTGCGCAGCGCAATTCAATCAGCATTGAACAACATTGTAACTATTTTTAAGCGATAACACGCAGAGTAACAGGCAATAAATGTCTGTAAATAAACAAAAATGTAATAACTTTACTATAAATTAATGATTTTGAGACCTTTCCTGTACTTGTGTTCTGATACCGTTTTTTTGCCACACTTTATAATTCTAGAACAAAGGGAAGTACCATATAAGTTTTGATATAGTTGCGAAATGTCTAAATTTAAGGCATAAATAACTTTAACATAACCTTGCATAACGAAATTTCATATACACTTCACACAGTGCTCCGGATTGCTAGCCCATTCTTTTCCTGTTTAAGCTTTTCTTTTCTTTTTGTAGTCCAATTCGTTTCCAACACAAGATTTTCTATCTGATCGATAATTTAAAGCGTTCATGTCTTGATCGTATCGTATACATTTGCGTGTATAAAAAAATTCACTCTTTGTTTCTCAAATAAAAAAGCTATTGTTACTTCAACAAAAAAAGGATGAGTAACTGTTACGAAAGTTTCTTTAGAAAATTTTATAAAACTTAAGATGTTTGAAAAGAATTTGTTTTTGGAAAAATATAAGATGGCGTAACTTTGTAAAGTTCATCGGCATTGAGACAAAGATAGAGACCTGATCGAAATCGGGGCCGGAATAAAAATTCAAAGCCGTAATCTCTTAAATAAATATTTTTCCACATTTCTCTGTGGATCGTTCAGCCGTAAACCCTATTTTAATGGCTGGTACGCTTCCAATCTATTCTTTCCCGGTAAACAGCGTCGAGAATGATTGCCGATTCGAGTCGCGTCGTCCGTCAGCCGCCGGGGGGCGCGGCGCGCGGCCATGCTAATGCCGGCGCGGGGATTAAACAGGCGAGCGATCATTCCAGGTGGAGATCGGGGGGCTCCGCGTCCGCGGCCATACGCGTCACGTCACCGTCGCCCGGCCGAAAAGAAGACGGGCAACGGCAACTTTGTCGTAGTAATGACGGCGATAAACGTTCCCATTAAAGATAATTACGCAGCTCGCGACGTGCCGCCGTCAGGGGCCGTCTCGTCCGAGTTATAAAACTCGTTCCGGTGATCGCGGAAGTTAGCGCCCAGCTGCCGCGCGTCACCAATTTATTTAATGCCGCCCCGCCCACGTTTTATGACGTTTTTTTTCCTTTCTCTCTTGCCCCCTCTCTCTCTGTGTCTCCGCGGAGCGGAACGACTGCGCCCCCTATTGAGACGTTTGAGCGGCAAACGAGCGCTGGGGAAGTTTTATTGAGTGTCGCCCGGCTCGCAGTCAAAGGTCGCGTGTTCTATTTATACGGTTGTTTAGAAAAGGATGCCTCTTGTTTGCGGTCCTATCACTTTTTAACTTGGGAACTTCAAACGCCCACGGTTTGCGGTAGTGCGAGATGATCAGAGTTATAGCGAGGGAAAAGTTATCCCGTGCGACGTATTAAGATCCTTTTGGGGTTGGTCTCCTTGAGAGATTTGTACGAAGGTGAGAAGTAGTGAAATTTAAGTAATGAGAAGTAGTTGGGTCAAAAATCAAGTTAGTGAGGACCGTGCGCTGTTGCAGCGCCCCCTGTCGCGTGAGGCCAAGCGCTCTGATCTTCACGATGCTACTTTGCGGTGAAATATATAGCATTTAAAACGCATTTAATTTTAAGTATATGAACTATCAAGTCGAAATTGTATTGTTGCCATAATGCACTGTTATAAAATAATCTATTATGATTATACAGGATAATTTATTTCTCAGTTTTTTACACATGTACAATTACTACATTGTTAGCAACTCATCGTTGACGTCCAGCAAGTCACATAATTGCAAAGTTTTAATTCGTTGCATTAACCGTCAAGTACTTTAAGAACTATGGAAAATCTTGTTCATTTTTTTAGCCAAATATATAAAAGATATGTGTTTTAAGTGAATAAATTAACATTTCAGGCTATTATTGTATATTTAATTACGCTTTAATTAGTAAAGGAAAAAGTATTTTACTAAACGTACGACTTTTGTTTTCAAAAAGTAATATTAATTTAAAAATATTAAATAACAAGGCCGCAGACAAATTGTATAAAGCATGGTATCTAATATTTTACTTTAAAGTCATCAGAAGAAATGACAAATTTGGTATATTTTTAATGTAATCTATGATTTTCAACACAACGAAATTTCTTTTCATACATTACATAATTAATAAAAAATGTAATACTTACTTTTAATTTTTCCTTTAATCGCGTAATTTAATTAAAATAAGTCTACTCCTTTTATAGAGATGCCGCACGCATACCGTACACGGCTGATTTATCTTTTTCTTTGCTTTAATTTAACGAAATTTAATTAGAAATGACAACAATAAAAAAAGGTACCGTTTTACATTTGTCGAGGGGAAAGAACCGTCTGCCTAAAAGCTGTATTACAGGAAAAGGTCTGAATAAAAACAAAATATATTTTCCGACCTATTTAGCCGTATTTTTGTTCTGAAATTCAGCGATGAGTTATGGAGATGAAGTGAGGTGCTCTCTGCGGCCAACTTTACTTCCTTTTCTTCGCTTGATGCTATCTACTATAAAAAAAAAACTTGAGTAATAACTTTGACGGGGTTTGATAGTTTCATCTTAGAATGCTGCTCTGAAAGCATACCCACTCAATGGTTAATTTCACTACTAAATTACTAGTTTAAAAATTGAGAACTATGGATAAATATTATATAACTATTTTTGAAAGGATTAAAAATATAGTAAGATCGTTTTATTTGGTATTTCATTTTCATTTAGTAATCACTAGAAAATAAAATTACAGTATAGCTAAATTGATTTTCTCGTGATGATTAAATTAACAGGTAATAAATACGATCAGGAAGGTGGATTTCTTCAAAACTTAAAATTTTCTTCAGGTTCCAAAACCGAGTGGCAAGTTGTTTCGCTAATATCTAAATAACCGAATATGTGTATATTCGTAAATATTTGCTTAGCGATGACGGGAATCGTGAGCATGTTGAATGAAAACATGTTAGGCTATTTAAAAAAAAACATCTCTTTAATAGTAGTAGTATGTTTCATCATAATCAGTTCAATATATATATATATTTAACCTCTAAATAAAAATATAATACTTTTCAAAATGATATTTTACTATTCATGTTATAATCGTTTTATTTCAGATATGAGGGGCTCAGGCCTTGGGCCCGATGCGGCTGCGGCGACGACGTACGCGGCCAAAGGCTCGACGCGCCCCCCGAGGCACGGGGCCAATGGGATCGATTCGCCCGTGCACGACGACGAACAAAAGCAAACATAATATGAGTGGATCTACTTATTAAAAGAAACGGTCCTGATTATAAGTTGTCTTACTTGACTCCACATTTTTGTGAAATTTGAGTACGAAATTAGAATTAGAATTGACAGTAAGCTAATATACGTATTAGCTTACTGTCAATTCTAATTCTTCGTATTATAATTCTAAATTTACGTACAGACTTGTTTTCGACCACACAAACTAATGACTGTGATAAAGTTTAAGATTTATAAATGAATATAAAAACAAAATGTTATTTACATGCCAGATTTTTAGTAATAGGGAATGTAATTTTATATTTTTCAGGTTTAGAAGTTATATGTATAGTATTTTTAGACGACCTCGTATTTTTTAATTTTCTTTTTATTTCTGGTGTATTATTACAAGTGGAATTAATTAATGGTGTATTAAAAAATAAAGCTGATTTAATTAATATCATAGAAAGGTCTTGGTTTTTATTAATAACATATCACGTTACATTTCGTCACATTTATTTTTTTACATATTTTCAATGTTGCGTATTTTATGCCCTTAGTCATATATGTGTATTTTAAACATAAACATAATCAACAATATCACCTAACACTACAGCCTAAAATCTTAATAAAAAGTAAAAAACATAGCATAATGATTAAAGGCTATCGTCTAGGACAAAATCAAATACGGCTTCATCCGATCCCGAACTTTGCGTGTACAACCCCTATTTGTGAACCCAACAACGCTCCAACGTAAATATCGGCCGGCTTCAGGCGAGCTGGACATGTTTTGATTTATGGAAACTTATTTCAAAGGCCATCCAGCCCGGAGGCGGGACGCAGCCCAACTGCGTCGGCCGCCGGGCTACGGACCCGTTATTTTTTCTCTCTATATACGACCCAGCCCCAGGTGGTTATTGGTATTCGGCCGACGCCACTCCTCGCAAGACGGCTCCGGCAGTCGGCCACCGAGTAATGCCGAGCTTAGCATGTGCGCTCGTGCTCCCGGCCCGTTTCGTGCTTCGTCGTCGTCTCGTCTGAGTTTCTCAATTGGATTCGTATAAAATATTCGTCACTTGGAGATGAACGAATCCGAGGACGTCCTTACCGATATGAGAATTAGACAGTCTCACTCCTTTTCTTAGACACCGTCGTAATTTTTATTTAGTTACTCGTAAGCTCCCGCGCCCGTTTTCCACGACGGCAGGCGAACACCGTAAATATCCATATGGTACGATCTTTACGTAACTCTATTACTTCACTGGCACCCATCAATTTCATGCAAGGTCGACGGTTTCGAGTGCTTAAATGCAACACTTCGTCAAATATGCCACCAGTAAGGTTTGCATAATACTTTCGTAAGTTTTTGTCGACTATTGAATCGGACAAGATTCACTCTCTCTCGTAAATATAATATTAAGTCAGTTCATTTAACTGTACTTTGGCAGATGGTCAAACGGTATTAAAATAATTTTTACTTTCCGTCACTACGTCCCTATTTTAAATCACACAGTTTTCTCACACCAGTACTATACATATTTTCCACATATTGTACTTTATATTATTGTAATATAGTTCTACATTTATCTTCCTTTTGCCACACCTAATATTCATTGTTGTATATAAGTCCTAACAATACAAAAAAATCACCACTTATTTTATTACCCACAGTTATTTTCTTTTGAATATTGGCATTAGACTTATCGTGGTTAATAAACAATCTATATGATCAAACTCTTTTGCTCGCTCAGCTCTCTCACATCTTGTCAAAGTAATACATAATATATACCGCTATGATTTTTCATGCCTCTTTTCTTGACAGAATCGTTAATTTTGATTAGTAACTTTTGCAACTCGTACGCCGAGTACAAGTGCTAATTAACTGATCGCCGTCATGTAACAGGCATTTGGCAGATAACTTAGCGATTCCTAGTACACATTAATAAGTTGTAAAGGCAACTATACACAATTAGGTTCAATGAACGCGGATCGATTAATAGTTTGCATTAATAATTTTAATTCAATTATTGGAGTCTCTGAATAGGATTTGCAGATTTTTTGTTAGTCTACTACTCACACTGCCAATGTATAAGGTAGATCACTTCCTGTACATTTTCGTAATGTTTGTCCGATTCTGCTAAAGTGCAAAAAAAATCTTGTTATAGCTGAAAACCTGTGTGGTGTTTCGTGAAAATGAACTTGACCTGTACGATAGAGTAAGAGATAGATACGAGAGAGATAGAGATAGATACGAGTCTAACGCATGTTCAACATTTTGCTGACACAGTCCAGGTCTTAAATTTCAATAACCGTTTTATTGACAAATTTCGCAATCCGTTTGCCAACAATTCTGAGGAACTTCGTATTATATCCATTTTTGCAAACATTTCCTGAGCTTTTTCTCATAATACTACTTATTACACCAATGGCATCAGTTGAAGTGACCCTGCTATCAATAACTGTACTCTCGCATTCGACAGGCATCCCTTATCTCTTTTTACCTCTCTTTACCTCTGCGAACATTTATACTTGACGTTTGTAAATCTTTTTAACTTTTTTACAGTTAAGTGTTCGATTGGTACCAGGATTTATCCGAAAATCAGCCATAGCTACCATTTTTTTCTCGTTGTTTTTCCTTTCGTCATCATAAACGATTGGTTGAATAGCGTTTTAAAACATGATAGAAAGGAATATTTGGTCACGTTACTTAAATCAGGCGAAAGATTAAGCATTATTTGCTCAGCACCACTTACTTGTATACAGTTTTAGCTTCCCTATTAATTCTAGTTACCTATGTATTAGTTATTTATTATTTATTACCATATTATTATATTTTTTTACTGTCTGATCTTGGGCCCCGCCGCAGCACCTGCTCATAAGGTTGACGTTGAGGCAGCCATCATCCAGCTCGATCGTATTCGATGGAGTTGAACGATCTGGTTTTCCCGCCACCACGAGCAGGACCATTAAGTGTCCGATAGGTTTTTTTTTATACACTATACCTATGATTCTTAATTATTACATTTGTTATTGCTACAAGAAAATATTGATTCAATAAGTGAAAGAACATGATTTAATAAGCAAAAAGCTTTTTTAAGGTTCATATTAACTGAATATAATTTCCATATTCAACATTACGAACTAGTTGTAATGAAATATTTTTTTGTGTTTTGTAAAAGTTTTTTTTTTGTGTTACTCTTTTTCCCCATTTACAAAACGCCTATTTCAAATAAATAATGGCTTTTTACCTTTACAGATATAATAACCGCATCTAAGTATTCGTTTTTTAGAGCAAATATACAAGCTTTCTGAACTTTATAATGGACCCGTCAGAGAGGGTACGGGCGCCGTATTAGTGTCTATTTTGTTATAAATCAATTAATTGTATAAACTTATAATCGAGTATCAAAGGCTTTTCTACTTTTCAAATGAAAAACCGAATTTTTATTTAAAAAATAATTTTTTGTGTAAAAATATCTGGATTTTCCATTGAAAAATGTATCGAATTCTTAATCATAGTAAGTCATATTACTGATTTCAATAAACTTCTTAGATGCAGTTAAATAATTAAGAAAAAGGTATTTTGATGCTAATTTACAAAGGAGTGTAATATGCATCACCACAAGATGTCGTTGTTTCTTGATGAGCCACCTAGGGTAACGTCTTACGTTAGTGATTCCACAAAAGATGGCATTGGATATAAATCCCCTACACTTATGTGAATTTATATGGGGTTCTAGAATGCGCTAGCAGAATCCCATTAGGCATTCCACTCCGGCGCATTGGCTCCTAGAAGCCAGTTCCATACATTTTCTCCGGCAGTCAAAATACGCACCGTCCGCCAAAGAACGCTTTATATTATTTGCCCTTATGCCACAGTAGAATTAATTCAATAATATATCCTTAAACGAAAAACAAATTGTCTAGATTGAAAATTAAGAATCATGACTTATTTGTCCAAATATTAGATCGAAATCTTTTCCTTAATATTTGATATAAATATTTACGAGTTTTTGTGAGCACTCTGGCATCGAGATAACTAAAACACACACTACCAATAAAAAGTGTAATAAATATATATATAATGGCTATGGGAAGAACTCTTCTCATGAAAGTATTGGTACAGAAAAAAAAAACATCAACGGTAGGAAAGATCAGAATAACATTAGTCTGGAATGTCACAGAAGGAAAACAAACCAGTAAATTGTGTCCACACGAGCGAAGCCATGTAACATAAGCGCTGTACAAATTGTGTTTACACAAGCCAAAACGACATATAAAAACGTTCAAAGCGACCGGGTAATTACGATTTAACGGCGCCGGCACTCTCGCGTTACGGGCGACATTATTAATTTTCGAATCACTTTTACGGCTAACGACATCGGCTCATCGCGTTACAGCGTCCGCCGGCCGGCGGCGTCAGCGCGCGCACGCCGCGAGCGGTACATCCGAAGCTTCGGCAAATAACGCCCGATCATGTTCTGTCCATTATCGGGCTTTTCCGATATCCCCCGGGATTAAATATAACGAGTGTTAAGAGTAAATGGTAGGCGGTGATGCAGGTAGGGCGGTGCACACGCCGCCTAGACTTTGATCGATGAACCGTCGCCCTCGTACACGTGTTCCGCGGCCGCACCTGAGGTAATAACTCCCCGGGAAATGGAAATACTCCCGGATCATAATAGGAATCTGGGGAGAATAAGTGCGCCTAACGGCGGATATTTCATTTCTTGGGCGGAATATTAATCTTTATATATTAGGGATAACTTCATGCACTAGAAGTATTAACTACGTAGGTGTTTCTAGTTTCATTGTAATGAGAAAGGTGGGTGTTGCGTGATCTGTCTAAGCATATATACATTATAATTTGAATGAAAGTTATTTTATAATCCAACACTCATAAAATATTTATAATTGTAATGACATTGGAAAGTATTGCGGATGATGTTTTTGATGATTTGGGTAATAATGTTGATAATATTTTTTTAATATTTATAAAAACGTTAAGAAACTTAAAACAACAGTCCATATTAGTCTAAATTAGTGTTATTGTTGTTTTTGGTTTTTAAAATTATTTTCAGCTTGCTTTAGAACTTTTAGAAATCATTCGTAATGGTCAATAAACTTTGTTTCAAAAATAAAACATTTTTTTTTAATTTGTATTTGTTAAATAATTACATAATTCGATTGCTTTATATTTACATAATTTTTGTCTTTTTAAAAGATAACGTATTGCTTCGAAACTGTTTATAAGCACACTAATTCCATTAAAAAACTATAATATGTAAAAAAATTATAGGATACAATATATATTATAGTGAGTTGCGGAAACAAACATTTATTCCAATTTAAATTGCCATAATATTTATAACTCGTTTTCAGCTCCAAAGTTACTTGACGGCGTGGCGTACACCCCGAAGCAGAGCTTGTTCTTACGCGCGGCCGAGTACTTCCGGCACTCCCTGCGGGCGCTTTCAGCAAACTCTATCCTTCCAATGTGTCTGTGCCATTTGAAATTTAAATTAAAAGTTCAAAATGGAATATTAAAAAAGCTCTTTCCCGTTCCGCAGGAGTGTTTATTTATGATTCATTGCCTATAGAATTAGATAATAAATAAGGGCGGGTTGGAAAATACGAAGAAATAAAAAAATTCTAACATATTTATCCATATGAAATTTGTCTATGCTATAACATTTTGATTTAAAGTTTAACTTAATCCAAATATTTTGATTCTTGTATTAACCATGTTATAATGCTTCTTAATACGTTTATGGATATATAAAAAATACATTAATGGTAATATATTCTGTGCATATATTTTTCTATGGCAAACCTGTGCATATCTGACACTCATAAAAAATAAAATTCTGAATTCTTTAGTAAATTTCAGTACCTACTGCGGTAGAGCCATGGCATAGCTGCAGGACAAAAATGAGCTGGCGCGACCGGTGAAATACCACACTCTCACAGAAGACGGACGTAAAGTAGTATCTGCCGCTGTTGCGCTTCGTGCAGTGATTGAGAGTTTCTGTGGCCCATTTTCCTCCACTTCCCTCCGTCTATCCCTCCACTATCAGATATTGTATAGATATTCCTACCCGAGAAGTCAGCAGCGCACTAGCGATTTCTCCGGTGTTGCGAGTGTCCATGGGCTGTGGTGACACTCTACTAGGTATAGGATACCTGCTCGGTTATCCCTCAAATATTGAACAAAAAAATTGCCTTATAAGCACATAACATACAAATACTTCTTTATGCGATTTTGATAGATCTTTTCTATGATTTTGCGAAATTGACGTTTGACATGTAGTATCCATTAAACTCAAAACTTAATATCGAATTATATGTAGACTGCATATATTAGTGGTTATAAATTTCTTTACTTACTACAAACGGACAAACCAAAATTCTTTTACAAATTTTACACCTTCCATGGGTAGTTTTTTTTGGGTATTTTGTTAAAAGACAGTTGAATGCAGTAAATTATTCAGAGAGAAGGAGAAGAAGAGAAGGAAAAAATAAAATGAAAATCCGACGGAGCAGTCTGACCAGGGACTTGATGATATCTAGAAATACCAAAAATGAATGATATTTGGCAACGTCAGTAAAACAAATAGGTATAGCTTATCGAAAACTTTAAATAAGTAAAGAAACGGACCGCATCGTATCATCTGCAAGATCGGGGGCATTTTGAGCGAGACAATCTCCGAGGATAAACGTCATTATGAATAAATATATGTTACATTTTTCATCGAGGACTTGTAAATCATTAATAGTTAATAATACAAAAATGATTAAAACAGAGTTTTTTAAATTATTCATAACTTTTTTACGAATTGTCTTTATACTCATTATTATTTCTTTGTATTTACACTTTGTTTACATTCGAAAAGAAAGATATCTATATTTTTAAATTATGCACTCACTCGTTATAATGCCATAAAGTGAACTGACTACACGTTTCTGCAACAAAGCGAACTCACTAGCTGCAACTTTCTCCCTGGCCGAGGTTTATATAAGTGGAGAATGTATAATGGGACCATTGAGTTTAAACCTTGAACTACCTAATGATATATGAATATTTTAAGGTATTATCTAAGTTTTGTTTACAATAATTTCAGATATAGAAGGTAATAATGACTTTCTTTATCCTAAGCTTGGTTTGGACGTGCCTGCGGAGTGAGACGCCGTCGTGTCACGCAGAACATATGTATTTTATTAATTATACAAAAAAATACTTGTTTGGTAAATTATAAGCTACACCGTGTCCCAATCTTAGAAGTAAACTAGATTCGCCTTCAGAGAAACCATCCGTCATTGAATAAGTCAGCGCGTTCGGCCATAAAGCAAATAGCTAAGCATTACCGAGGCACAGAGAGACTCGCCGACGCGACTCGCCGAATAAACTATGATGCGTTACAGAAACGGCCGGATAAATCGGCGGCCGAGGCTCGCCGGGGCCGCCCGGGAAGAATGGCGGTCATAGAGCGAACGTGTATTAATACCGGCCGGAGTAAATCCCTCACGTTGATGATTCGTTACGTCACCCGCATCCGCACGCCGCGCGCGCAGCCGGCCCACGGCGGCCCATTTCGCTTTCCGACGTCGCCGGCCTAACAACGCAATTGGATACAAATGATAGCTATTCTATCTTGGCTCTCTTGGAAAAATAATGGATGGCGCGGGGGCAGGGCCGGCGCGCGATCGATCAAGCAGCAGCACCGGCCACGTCCGCCGCGGCCGGCGCGACCTGCTGCTGAGGAATCTCTTTGATCTTCTTTCACAGTGTATCATCAAAATCTGTTGAGAATCAACCAGTTTTGAGAGAAGAATAGTCATGCAGGTGCCGTTTAAATTTAAAGAACTTCGAAAGAGTTACGTGTTCTTGTTTCGTGTAGAACCCTAAATATGAGCTAAAGGAATAAATATTACTAATACGTCTTTCTAAATTTCGCACGTCAAAAACTGACTATTATGATGTTGAAAAGTTGAAGATGAGGTCTACTTCGAAATAAAATGAGCGAGGTTTTACTTAAATCATTTGTGCTTACAATCCCCATATTACAATGTAGTTGTAGAGAATGTGTTACATGTGTTAAAAATCAGTAAATTGTATGTATGCATATTAAACCAATTAAAAACTTGCATTAATATTGAAATGTGCAGATTATATTACAACATTTACCAATCTAGAGTACCAAAATTATCGTATGAAAACTTTGCGATATGTATGAGACGTTCGGAACCGGTGATAATCCGCTCGTAGTGGTCATAGGGTAAGTCGCACCTATTTACATAGTTATAATTCTGTCAAGATGCAGCATTCTACGAAGCTGGTCACCCTTTTGGTCTTTTATTTTTCTAATTTATGACTAAAAAGCCAAGACAATGTCCAAGAAAATGTTTTCAAGTGAAAATGTTTGCCTATATTCCAAAATATATTGGATTTATTAGTTAAATTACTACTAGGATTTTCTACTTATTACATTTTTGTTATTGAAGACTAAGAAGAAGACTATAGAAGAATTTATTAACTTATTATCAGATATAAAATAGAGTTAAAATATTTTACAGTTGTGCTTTCGTGATAATGATCATTAACATAATGTTTCAAGATACATCTTGTACTTAAATTAAATAACCAGTAGCACAAGAGTTCGTGAATTGATTATTTTTAATAGTGTTCTTTTATATTCTGTGTAAAAGGAAAATTTTCCGACATAGCCTCTAATTTATCTGCACTAACTCAGACTGGCATTTGAAACATAGAAACATCACCAGTCATGTCCATTGACTGTGTATTGTTAAATTTAATGTCTTTTAGTTATTGTGAGTCTTCCGTTCATCCATTCTTTTACATAAAAATAAATTACATACGGCATAAAAAAATACTCAACGAATATAAAAAACTCGTCAAACGTTAGTCAATCAGCGCATTATTGGTTTGTACGAAATTGCGAAAAAAAGAGTGGTTATTCATGATTAACCTAAAATATATCAATAAAATATATTGTTATGAGAATAACTCCTAATGTTTCAGGACTAACTGTCTTATATTATATCGGACAAAAAGGTTTTTCGTCTTTTACAAGTGAAATGTTGTAGTAATATCTCTTCGGTTGTGCCGTTTGTATGTGGCTAGTTTTGTTAAATAGATGACATTTAAAAAAAACAATATGTAAAAAATGGTGTCCAGCCATTTTTTTATTATTTCTCTCTCCACCAAAAGGAGTGAATCTAACATAGAAATTCTTTACAATTTGAAATTTTATTACAAAAAAGGAAAAAATTAGCAGTACAGTTCAAGCGTTTTCAGTCCGGTAATTTTAATGTCAAAGATGAACATCGCTTTAGTCTACCTGTTACTGATAAAGTGATGCCATTTTGAAAAAAGTAATATTAGTTCTTACGACATAGCTGGAGAGCTGTAGATCGACCACAAAACAGTGTTGACCCATATGAATAAAGCTGGATTTACAAAAAAAACTCGATACTAGGGTTTCACATAAGCTCACTGAATGCATACCTAACCAATCGTGTACGTATTTGCATTCTCTGTTGAAACGTAATGAAACCGAACAGTTTTTGAAAAGATTGATCACAGGCGATGAAAAATGATTACTTACGAAAATGATCATGGTCAAAAGGCAACCAACTGCGCAGACTATGGCAAAAATCAGATTAATTCGCAATAAAATGATGCTATGTGCATGGTGGGATTGAAAGTGCGTTATCCAATATGAGATTTTACCGCCGGGTAAAACCATAAATTCACATCTCTAGTGCCAACAGCTGATGAGACTCAAGTTTTTCACCATGATAATACCAGACCACACACATCTTTAGCTATTCAGCAAATATTGAGAGAGTTTAGTTGGGAAATGTTAATGCATCCACCATATAGCGCTGACCTTACACCCTCAAATTTTCATCTATTTCGACCTCCACAGAATTTTTTAGAAAGTGTCAAAGTTAACATCAATAGAAAACTGTCAAAACTAATTGTCGCAGTTTTTTGATCAGAGGTCTCAAAATTTCTACAGTGGTGGGATTATTTCAGTACCTACAAAAAGGCAAGACGTTGTTGAAACAAACGGCATATGTATAGTATAGTTAAATGCAAATATAATAGGATGAAAAATTATCTTGAATATGTATATAAAATACGGAAAAACTTTTTTCCCGACCCTAAATTTTTTATACTTCGTAATCGTACTAGGATTTTCGCAAAAACCTAGTTTTCCCGATTATACTGTCACATACACATTATAATAAAGATGAATAAACATACACCATTAATATGCACATTAAAATTAGCACACATTATCACTGGACCTAATTTTCAATTTTCATATCACGTTTTAACTGAATAATCACAGTTCGCTACACAAAATAAGGTCTCCAAATCCCCAGTAATGCGGTCCGGGAACTTTGGGCTTAATCGCTTTTGTTAGTTTGACACTCTGTCAACAGCAAGTTAACTTTGGCCGATGTGATCTAGCTCGTGAGCAAGTTTTAAGCGCTTCCAATTAAACATCATTACTAATAAATCGCTTTCCTAGTATTTTTCATATTTTCGAAGACTTCTTTCATAGAGTAGCATAAAGTTTTCTCAGATGCTTTCGGAAGACAAAATATTGCCTTTACATCGTACAGCTGTCGCTCATTTCGACACACCTTCTATATCTATCTCATTTTCATCTAGTCACCTATCTTGCTGTCTCTCCTTATCCCGGTCGTGTTTCTGCTCTCGATACCTGTTCCGATCTGAACCACTATTCCGATTGCTAACCCGCTATCGATACGGATTTATTTACGTAAATTCGATGTTGTTTAAATACAATCATATCTTGCAATTTTTAGAACCCTTATTATGCGACACACACACACACACACAGGCATTTAGTATTAAAGATCATTTTGAAAACTACTAAAAATGAATGTCATGGTTTGATTAATAAAACACATTTATACAAAAAGTAATCCTATTGTTTAATTTGACGCCCTATACTTGCTATAATAACCTGCAATAACTCAATTTTCATTCATAGCACTAATAGGATTTCCGCATTGCAGACCAACTAACACGCGCATAAAATCGGACTGCATCGGTCGGGACCTGCGGACGGGATGGCATTCAGTGAATCTCTATTGTTGCAATATGCATTTAAAGGGTCTTATTTTCTTTGATGGCTAACTTTGTACAGTTTATATTTTTTCACATTGTGTGGACGCAACTTGCGTTGTACACTTAAAGTTTTTATATTCGACGCGCCGAAATAATACAACTCCAATAACTACCTAAGACTTTATTCGCAATGCGACGAGGTGTATTGGATCGATATATATCGTTATTGCGCAGTTGTAAAAGTTATACTAGATAATAGAAAAAAATGGAAATGTTAGAGCTGACGAAGATGTTCCGAATCCGTTTTGAAATCGGTAATATTTTCTTGTTCAAGCATCGCTCTCGTCCCTAATATACTAGTGATTTTAACATGGTTTTATTAGCATGACCTGTACGTATGAGGATATGACTGAATTTTTGAGTGTAATTTTCACCGATTTTCAGATGTTGGATTAACTTGAAAATTTACTCATGTGTTAAGGACCAATGACAATACAATAATTTCATGTTTTCAATTTTCAAAAGCAAAATTTTAGAAATAATATTGATTTTCATTTTTTTTTAAATCTGAGAGTAACTGAAAATTTTGAAATAAAAATTAATCACTTAAAACATTATAAAATTAACAATTTCATAAAATAAAAACAAACTTAATTATTTTTACAATTTTTTGTAAATAAATGGCAAGAGGGGGTTTAAAAATGTCACGTCGCTAGCGTCGACCTCAGGAAAATCTCATTTGGCTATGGCACCGCTGGAAGACGAATTCTGCCATTGATCATAAGTTGGGCACCCACCGTACACAAAATGTAAGGTTGTCAGGTAGATTATGCAGTTATTTATCTAAGTACAAGATTGCTGCCGGACAGGATTACGTAGCTCAAGTCGCGGAAGGTCACTAAATGGAATTCAAATAGAAGCACTAGATTGCTTAAAGTTAACAGAGAAAGTTCAACGTAATGGTGATGCGTTAGATGAAATAGAAAGGTTACGTAGACTTCAATGATATAAACTTAAATTACTTGCCACAAGTGAATTAAAAAAAGCTCTTGGTTATAAATAATATTGATTTGAGACTAAAAATTTCTAAAACAAATTATAGTTTAACAAAACTATAGAAACACACTTTAATAGTAAACCAAACAAAAAAAAAAAATTGTTACTTATCGAAGAGTAAAACTTAAGTTATTTATAAAATAATTCAATTTATAGTAAAAAGCGTGGAGTAAAATTTCTATATTTTCATAAAAACTCTGCTTTATAAATAATTATCAATGGAATATTTAATTGTATCATTTATTACCAAACACCCATTTTCATGGATCCGGTTGTAATTTTTTTTTAAACACTATTTTATTGCAGATGACTAGTAAACGTGTGAAAAAGACTTGAAGAGACAAAATTGACATAATTTTATATAAAAAAGTTTCTTATGAAGTAAATATTAAAATTTCGTGTTATTCTGGAGTGTTACTACTCCTATCGTCGCTGTTGCAACCATCCTTGATATGGGATCAGTGGCAACAGTCGCTTGTTCTCAATAAAGGTACTAATTTCTACCAAATTCTTTAGCTTTTTTAGCTTTTGCAAATGATTTTGATATATGTTTATCGGTAAACGATAATGCTTTGTGCTTTAATCGTTATTTGTGGGTATAGTGATAGTAAGTACTGCGAGCTATACGCATCAAAGAAAAATTGTTACAACCGTACCCAGTCTACCCTGTTAAACCTTGTTCAATAAGAAAACGCATATATTGAAAATATGCTTTTTTACAAACAATTACTGCAAGAAATAATGATATTTAGCTATTGTTACAATTGAAGTATTTACGTTAGTCGCTGCTTAGCGGTGATGACTTGAGAATCTCAATACTACTTAATTTCGGCAGTACTTTGATCAGAACCGGAAGAAACATGTAGCTCTGTGAAAACACATAGTTTGCTAGTTTCATTTACTTTTAGATAAACATTAAAGTGACAAATAATTAATTTAATTTTATAAGCGTACGTATAAATAATTACAAAACATATAAACATTAAAATGCTTACCTACATGGCGGTAATGAATGTTAGAACAATACTATAAAGAGAGGTTTTGAAATGTAGTAAAATTTTCAACATTTTCAACAATTTTCCATGCTGAAGCAAGACTATAAACGTTTGTTGTTACTAATGCTCTTAGTTACTAATGATTTGACGCAAGATCAGACTACCGCAAAAACAATTTGAGGCTTTTCGGCATGGCCCTATGAAACAGACGCCGCTAAATCGCTTGTGCGCCGACGCCGGGAGCGATATGTCCCAAGATTAATGCAAACAGATTCGCGGACGAAATAAGCTGATAAATTTGATTTGCCTCAAATTACTTTCACTGGTAATTGCAGAACGTTTTGTTTAACGTTAGCCATTAAAACGGGCCCTAACGTGCCAGAAATGGAAAATAAATATTAGCTTTGAGCGTTGATCGTTTCCACCCCGGTAAGCCTGCGGCTCACACTCCGCTGGTTGGTTGCACATGAGAACGATCAAAGCGTCACCTTGTGGTGTGAAACTTTACTCTCGCTACACTAGATTGTAAAATATTATTATATCAACGACAAAATTTTCTAATGTACCTACATGGTAAGTTTAAGTGCACCGAATTGAATTCTCTCAATCAATAAAATGAGGATATATGAGATGAGGTATAGTGTTAGATTGATAAAAAATTACATATGTGATATGTACTTATGACTACGAATTTACAATCTAAATATTTTTACGCTAGGAACTAACATTTTGTATGTCAAAAAGATAGACTTTAATACATGTAAAGACAAATTTGTTCAACCTAAAACAACTGCACCTACACATATAAATGTATATTAATAAAAAAGAATGTGCATATTTGTAATGACTTACCTGATGATCTAAAGGAATGCTAGTCTACTGATGTGTTTTACAAATTGAAGTACTATATTTATGACAAAATTTAATAAATGCACTAAAACATTGTATTATCAACATATTTAAGTATATTTAGCATAACCCATTGTAAATAAACTATATTTGTTTATTCTTAATGAATATTGAAGTTGTTTAACCTTATGAGGTTTAGAGACAGAAATTACGTAAAGATGAAGCATTATTATTACTTAACAAAAATTGTAAATTACACACAAAAAAATGGTTGAGACAACTGCCCTCCTTCTTACATGAAATCGATCTCAATTTGTTAAGCACGCTCACAAACTCGAGAACAAAAATATACATACACAGATATACATATTGTATACGTATCTATTTATGTGTATATCTGTTTAAGTGTATACGTGCTTATCATAATATTAACAAGTAACGGAGAAAGGATATATAATATTATCTAATTGTACCTACATCGTATTGTCCTTATGTAATACGCAGGAAAATTGCTACCTAAACACAATCTTTTTTAATAAACATCGCTCCTGGTAAACCAGCACACACTTTTATTTTTGAAGGAAATGAAATTTCTTTAGAGGCCAAAAGCACAACACCCTAACAATAAAATTTACTATGATAACTAGAACATTTAATTTAACTTCGAACACTTCGCGACCCTTGATTTTCTTTGACAGCTTATCTACTTGAAGTTTGCTTTAAATTGAAGTTTGTGTAAGCAAAATTAATTTCACGATTGTTTGAACTCGTTTTACATTTAAGATGTATCCGCTCAGAGAACCGTTTAACGCCTAGTTTAATTAATTTCAATATTCATTGGAAGCGTCTTCTCTATTCTGTTATAATTATATTACATTTCTATTGAATATATTCTACATAGTTATTACAATTTAGAAAAAAAATTAGTTTCATTTTAATATTGAATAATTCATAATAAAATAACTTTGAGATACGATAGTGTTTTGGAGTTTACCCCTTAAGTAACGACTTTCATAGAAGAAATTTTATGGGTGAATTCAACGCAAGCCTTAACTGAAAAGCGTTGTTTTTGTAGTTCTTTCCTAAAGAATCAATTTTTAACACCTTTTTCAACGGTAGCGTGGCAGAGCGCTCTAAGGCGCCAGTTTAATGCGCAAGGCTCTTTAGCAGCGAGGATTCGAAGCTCCACAGTTGTCAGCCTTTTTTTCATTTATCTTTATAAAAATATTTTCAATATTTTTTTACATTATATTAATGAAAAATAGGAATTATTATTTCATATAATGGTTTTTAGCGTTGTAATTCAATACCACCCAATTTATTTGATAGGAGTTTATTGTAATTGGAGATTTTCTTTACATCTATTTTTATTGATGTTTAATATTATTATAATTAACAATGACAATTATAAATTATATTAAAAAAATGCATACATGCTTTCAGTATTACAAGAGATGCGTTTATTTACCCCCTTTCCTTATTGCATACTCAAAGACAATCGTATTTAAGTAAACTCCACTCGTGTGTCGGAGTTGACACACACACATTTTTTTTTGTATTATCTGAGTCGACTTGAAACAAATACTTCTGTTTCTATTTGAGTTCAATTATGGTTTTAATGTAGAAATTGTCATAAGTTCCTTTTGAAATTTGGGTCGTTTCTTTTGTACTAAAAAACGGAATGATATAGATGTTTCTTAGCAGAATATTATGATAAGTCTTAACGTTTGCTACTGATTTACTAGCTATTTTAACCAAATAATCTTAAACGAAACATATGTATTTTTACCTGATACTTATTAAATTAAACGTCTTCTGCCTGGTCTTAAATTCACGAAAATGCTTAAATACAATGATATTCAAATTAAAGAAACTGTAGGCTAATAACACACAACCCGATTCGCATTGACTCAACTAAAACATAAGCAAATTACAAAACACCAAAATCGCTTACCTTGTA
This sequence comes from Eumeta japonica, assembly GCA_005406025.1. Taxonomy (NCBI): domain Eukaryota; kingdom Metazoa; phylum Arthropoda; class Insecta; order Lepidoptera; family Psychidae; genus Eumeta; species Eumeta japonica. The sequence goes on from BGZK01000798.1 coordinate 96,335, forward strand.
TCTCCATATCAAATTTTGATATGTTGACAGTTGAAGTAATGCACACTGTCTATTACTGATAACATAAGCGAGTTATTGACCGATGTGATGTACATATGTAGTCAGTAGATCACATGTTGAAGCCACAACCACGACGTGCGGGCGTCGATAAACAAATACATACATTACGTAAACCCCACGCTATTAAAATAACATTAGTGATAAAAACACATTGTGAAAAAACATTATATTTTAAGGTCACGTTATTCATATTAATTAATGCAGGAGCGCTAGAAAAGCTATAATACCTGTCTGAATGAGAACCGAAAAACATTTTGGTTTGTAGTATTAATGGAGTAGAAATTAAACATTTAATTAATGCAGATACTTAGCAAACACCATCAACATTGGAAGCGATATCGAAGTCAACAATTTATTTGATAAGTGAAGTTGATTTAGGAGCAAACTTAATAACGCTTTCAAAGGCAAACCGAACTAAAAAAGGTATACATTAGTTAGGGAAGGACACAGGCCGAGCCCTTTGGAACTATCGGACCTCCCGGGAGGTCCCGGCACGGGAAACTCGGGCGAAACTCACCCGGTGACGTCTGGAGAGGGATGTTATATTAAAACGGGTGGAATCTTTGTGTGTCGAAGGAAGAAACGGGGAGCGCGCCGATAAGGGCGCGGGCGCGCGACCCCCGGCCCATATCACTAAGGCGATTATGTGCGAACTTTGATGGATGACGTCGCGCGTTAAGTGCGTAGACCTCTCGTCCCGTAGACGTCAGATATCTCTGCTGGCGAGGGGACGTTCACGGCGGACGATGACGCCGTAAAAAGCTATCGAGCGATCACAGGTGACCGCCAAATGTTTGTGGGTGGCGGGACAGGCGTAAAATAATTAGTTCATTATAATACTGACGTCGGTAATGGAAACCGACATCGCAAAAGCCTGATAATGCGATCGACAAGTCGCTTTCCCGGCATGGAAGTTAGGGCATTATTACATAATATACTTGTAAAATTTGCGTATATTTTAAAATAATTTTATGTAATAACATTCTCTCAAAATATCAGAAATCAAAGTGCCAGATTATCTGTTGCAATAATTCGTGAACGAAGAGATTTAACTTTATTATTGTACTAGAGCGGAGAATGTGGACTAAAATGTAATCAAGAAATTTTTACATATCCGGTCTGTGCGTCATAGGTGGGGAGAATCAAAACGAAGCCAGCGTTCGCAGCGGATAATTTAGGCGTTTCGGGAGGTTGCTTAAAACTTTCGGGATTTCGAATAGATATGCATTTTCTAAAATTAATACTAAAAATTCAATGAAACCACTAGAGTCGCTCTTTTGTGAATTACAAAAATACTAACAATAAAGATATATATGTAAATTTTGTACGTATATACGAAAACAACCCAAAGAAATAAGTGCATTAGTGCAGTAAGAAGGAAAAAGTTAATACTACCCATGACTTTAATATTCATATTAAAGATGATACTGACAAAAGCAGACATTAGGAAATTCGTACGTTTCGTATAAACAATTATTTTAATATTCAACATGTTCTTTCTATCGTCTCAGTAGAGGCCTCATTTCCAGCGAAAGTGCAAATATTCTTTTGTGCCGTGAACTCTAAATCTAGATGAATGACACAGATCTCAAGATACGTACGGATAAGGATTACATAAATATGAAAAAAAAATTTGAAATTTCATTTATTAAAATTTAATTCAGTATCAGAAGTTCTCTTATTCATTTTCTGAAAACTGTGAATATTTTAAAATTGATCAATTATTAAAAATCGGCCGTCTAACGAGTTACGACTTGTGACGAATGTGAATAATATTCACTTGAAACTGACTAAAAACATTAATTTTTACATTTGAACAAAGATTTTGTTGGAGTTATTCAACAAATATATTTTCAAATTTGGAATAAATTATGCTTTACGTTATACCTAGTTAATGAATATTGTTTTGGCGCTGATTTTTGTCGTTTTTCATTTTATTTTTTTGTTATTGAATTCATGTGGACCTAAGTGTAATAAAAAAAAGAAATGTAGAACATCCCGTGTTCTTAATATTTAAGAACACGGGATTTAATCTTAACTTTTAATATTTAATTAACTTTTTTTTTAATTTTCTAGTTTAATGAGAAAAAACTTTGATATGTGTTACATTTACGCAGAGTTCTGCGTAAATAATTCTCATACTATTTGATGTGACAAATCATAAATTTTTTTATCACATTTAACGACGTAGTGTGACTTGAGTTAATAACTTGCATTATTCCTTTGATGACTGTGGCTCGAATGCAATTTTATAAGTGATTGATTGACAACTCGCTTTTATAACTATTTCCACGTTTCCTTTAAAAGTAAATATGAAAAGAATATTTACTAATTTAATAAATATATAACAATTTAATTGAGAAGTAACTATTTAAATATTTTTCGACTTTTATTACTTGCCAAGGTGTGATCTTTGTTACGCTTTGACATTACTTAACCTAATTTTTATCGACTTTTGAGTCTTATTTAAAAAAGCTTACTGAAATCATATTATACAAATAAAACATAGGAACAAATATCAATTGTCACTGGTCTTGAATATACTCAATTTTTTTAAATCAATAATATTTTTTTATACACGAAGTCCTATTCGCATTGGTAGTAAAAATACCTCCTACGGCTTCCTTTAATTCAAACATTAGGTGGCGCTACAGTCGCGCACGGAACGAATACGTGACAAGTCATTCATTCTAGTCTAATGAATCTAAACGTGATCAGGCAGCAGCGGCGCGCGCGATCAAAGTCTTTGTTTAGAAACATTTCCAATGTCCTCTTATTGTGGTTATAGAACCACAATAATTAAATCTCTCTGCCTGCCATGCTTGTATTACTGATGATGCTACATACATACGAAAAAACCAAAAAGAATTAAAAAATCTTGCGTCAATAATTATCCATTTTTTTTAAAACTAATACTTTGCAAGAATAAAAGTTCTTGATGTTTGTTAACGTATTTATTATATTTTCTTTCACTATTCATTCTTCCGAGGTTTGAGTAAAAGCAAAAATTGTAGCATAATGCCTCCTTTTAGGAGAGACTTGTGAAATACAGTTGGTACATAATAAATGGGGTATATTGTCTAAATGTCGTTAGTAACTAATATGCTCATTATTTTCCATCATTTCATACATAGTCGTATAAACAGGCATGTTCTGGAAAATAATGCTATGCAATAAAAAACTGGCTCGAGTAGCTTATAATGTACAAGTACGACTGATATTTTGGAATTCAATGCGAATAAAATTGAATTTTTATGACATTGTTCAATTCTCCTTCTGATTTCGCATAGCATGGGGTCTGTAAAAATTTCATTTAAATGTATTGCAAAAAAATTCTTCTTTCACAGAAAGAATAAAGGCTATTTTACATTTGATTAAAAACATGGACTGTTTTTTGATCAAATGTAAAATAGCCCTTTAAACGAATTCCAAATGTTGTTTTTTATCGAACCTTCGTATGGACAGAATGAATGAGATCGTGCAAACAGTGGCGTGACCTTGAACCGAGTAGCGAGCGGCTAGACTTAATTAGGGTTGAACCATAACCAGTTTTCGTTATTATTTATAAATAAACTTGCAGTTGGTGGATATTACATTTATTTGTGTAACAAATGCACAGCAACGATTGTTCGATGTAAACAAGCCACGAGCACTTTAAAATAACCCCTTTTGAGGTTGAGCTTAATCCAAAAGCTACGACTATTTATTTAAGTACAAATTAGTACGTTCCTTGAAGAACACGCGCCGTCCTTTATAGTTTTTCTAATGTTATTAGCTTAAAATACGCAAAAAACAATTAATTCAAAGGATCACTTTATAAGCATATAATTTGTACACTCGCTCATAACATACCACATCAAAACTATATACAAATACATGTTTATAATTTATGAGCTCGAAAATAGTAGGTAAGAACTCACTAAAATGACTCCTAAGCATGAATTCTTGCCCTTTTATATTTATAGGCTAAAGTGCGTAAAGAAGGTAAAGGTAAAAGAGGGCAAATTGGAAAGATTGCAGTTTATGTTAAGACTTCCTCCTTCCTTCACTACTATTTTCACTATTTATTGTCGAATACGTAAACAGTATTAAATATCGCATTATTATCTGTGTGTACTAGTGAAGCCCAGACCGGAGCTTGTGTGCGCGCGTTGCGTGACATTTATATGGATAATCTAAGCTTTCGGCAACTTCTGTAAGGATTTTCATTAAATCGGAAATTACATAAAAATAAAACTATTGTATTTGCATCGATGTACAGATTTTTCATATATAAAAATCCTAGTATGCTTTCACAAATGACAAAAGTACTACAACTCACTACTTCCATAATTATCATAAAAGATAAATAGGGAAATATGTAGAAAAACTTATATGTCAATCACACATCAATATCACAGCGGTGTGAACGCGAAAAACCCTTCAATTGCCAACCCTTAGTAGTCGTAACGTATTATAGGCAAAATTCTCTTAATAGAATAATATATAAGATAATAAGTGATACAGAATTACAATTGAAGTCGTATATTCCGATAAGAGCCCTCACCTATACGTATAGTTGCACTTCTAACGTGTATTTATATCTTATTATGTCAATGGGAATGTAGTGCAATATCTATAAATTACAAAGTTTGGTATCATAAGGGTAATGTCGAAGAATACAACACGACATAATACATATAAGTGTAAAATCAACAAGTTACACACACGTATTACTTCATGTAGAAAAACGACGCAAGGAAGGCCTTGGCTCGTTGACGATGACAAAAACCTATAAACTGACATAATAAATCTAAATCTTAATCTACATTATGAAATTCCGTTACTTGAGGGCGTCGGATCAATTCTAAACTTTATTAACGAAAGGATTTGCATTAAGATGTATTTCCCTTGTGAGGGTAACTAGACGTGACACAGTTAGAGTTACAATTTACCCACAATATTGGTAAGTTATTGATAAAATGGAAATATATAATTCGCCTTCACATCGATAAATATTAACAGGCGAATTCGCCATAACATAATTTGCATAATGGTTACGCGCAAATGTCGTAAATTCCTTTATCTCGGAGAAACTAAGGCCATTGCGCGTCTCAAGGGAGCGCGCCTCGCTATCATTTGTATGGTAATGTTTTAACTAGCATCGAATATTCGTTTTGGATGTAGTGCCATATTTTCATTTTTACATTATTTGTATTGTACGCGTACACAAAATGCCTTATAATGCGCTTAGTACCACAGAGCATTATATGCAAAGATAAAAGATAGAATCACAGCGCATTGCATAGTTATACAAGGACAGAAAAGGCGTTATAAATTATAAGAACACAATCGGTAAATTACTCGGTTTCATGCTTTGAACGGATATGTTCATTCTTGTCTGAATAAATTACACATAGTTTTACTCACACATTGCGTTAATTTATAATTAGGGTTATTTCCGGTGTAAGGGACGCTGATGTAATGATATACCTCAGGAATGCCTAAGTTTGACCTTAAAACCGTTAACTATAATGCACACAACATATATGTTATCCACCTAAAGAAATTGATTTAGGAAACTCTGGTCTTCGATAGAGTTATCTGATTTGCTACTCCATAAAAGTCTCCATGTAAAATAATTTCGTAGTATGAGCTGCTCCATCACGCGCAGAGCAATTGAAAGGGGAAAAAAATCTTCAACTTTGTCTGTATTTTACGCGCGGTTCCTTCCACAACGTATTCCTGACTTCAGGTTTGCCAAATAGCATAGCCTTAGCTCAATATTGCGCGTCTAATTTATATCATTTTTTTTACAATACGATTGTGTAAAATAAAAAGAACATTAATATAAAGATTCAGTTTTGACTTAATAAGTCAAATAAAATCAAATCACAAAATAGGTTTATTTCGTGGGCAATAAAAATTAAAATTGAAATGTGTCATAAACGATTGTTTTTGACATTAACATTACCACCCATTCCAAATGCTGAATCATTATTAGAGGAATGGGGAAGAAACTCAAAGTTTGCTCTTTTTTACCCATCGATACAAAATATTGAGTAATTAATAATTTAGTACAAACTTAGTAATAACATGAAGCAACCTGATAGCCGAGCAATTCATTGCCATGGGTTTTTTTTCGTTAAGATATTCAGACAGGGTATAATAGCCCTTGCCATATCACTTTCTTTTAATGAAATGTTTAAACTCATAAAATGGCAAATTTTGAATTTCAGCTGGGATCTTATTATAAAAGCGCACACATTGCCCCTTAAATGTTTTGTTAACTTTACTTAGACGGGTTTTATGAGCAGCAAGATCGTTCTTATGTCTACTGTTAATGTTATGGACATTGCTTCTTTTTTGGAGTGATTCTATATGTCATTTGACATATACCAAGTTTTAGTATATGTATTGTGATGCTAAAGTTCAAATATTAATTTCCCTAAATTTGGTACAGAGCTAACTGGTACAGTCCAAACTGGTACAGGGCAAATAATTTCTCAGACTCAGAAAAAGAAAGGTGCAGTATGCGTTCCATTTTTAATACCCAGTCAAGGTACTCGTATATGCTGTCATATTATTTGAGTGAGATTCTATGAATAATTTGTTAACACTATTTTTTGTACTGAGTGTTTTGCAGTTAATTTGGAATTGGACCCCGAAAAGTTAAACGAGAATAAAGGCCTTCTCGACGTCTTCAAATATTTTACGCGCCATCACACGACATTAAAAAAAATACGAAGCTACCCTCATCCGGGGTACTTAAGAAGCTTCGTGGGAATTTAAAAGGCATAATATCGCGGATCACTTTGGATCAAGGAAAAAAAGCCGGAAACCGCTTCGGTGTGAGATTAAAAGCGATAAGACGGGCGTTTAGCTTAAGATATCCACCCTCCCCCCGCACGTGCCCCGGTCGTTCCGTTTCCTTCCGTCTCCCCCCCTCCGCCGCCCCGGCCGCTCCCCTTGCCGAAGCTCTTTTCCCATCCCGATCGCGTCCTTTACGGGCGTCACATGCCGCTCATCAATCAAGACCCGAGCGCCGCCGACAATAACAATGTCACTTTGACGCGGAGCTCACGAGGGAAACGTTGTTGGGTTCGCGATCCGATGACGTCTCAATTTCTTTTTGTCCGCTATCGATGTGCCATCGGCGTAAATCCCGCTTTTAGATATGCCCCGCTAGTCTGCGCACATGGCTGTCACAAAAATAGGGTAATCTGGTTATGCGTCCACATACGAAATATTTTCCACTAATGAACATTGTACATTTATACAATGCAGTGCGATGTGCAAAAAATTGAATTGCACACCTCTCAACGCGAAGAGTTTGAGTTGTGCTCTACTCTAAACTGACGAGGTCAATCAATTTCTGGTTTTGAATTGTCAAATCCATGAACATTGGAATATCTGTGTTTATGGATCCTGTATGTAGTTATGTAAACGGCCGAAAAACTTCACGTAAAGGGAACTCTTTTTTCATTGACTTTAGGATCACTGCAAGTAGTTTCACATTGAATATAATTAGCCTAATCCTTGTCGTTTATATACCAAAATATATTAATCGAAATTCGTTATGATACACATGTATTTTTTCTAACGTGAATGTGCCGGCGGTACTAAAACGGTCAAATGGGTTAAAATATTGTCATACCGCACGACACTTGCAGAAGTCACTACAGGTCGCTTACTGGTTTGTATTGATTTCTTTTTCTTTCTATATATTTTTTTCCTTCTCTCTTTGACTTTACAAGTTAGCAATAGTATTTATTTTTTACGAGTATAAAAATTAAAGAAGCCTTATCGAGTTCCACATTTTCTCAATATTTGAAAGACTTCATCCCCCTCAAGAGCACATAGCTACACTTAAACATTTTCGTCTATTATATTAATACTTACAATATATTAAATGTTAATTAATTAGAACTTATAATTGGAGAAGTTAGTTGTCAAAGTCGTTTGAAATCAATTATTTTTGGACGAAGTGCAAATAGGACTTGCACCGTGAGGGTTCCATACTATTTATGGATGTATATATTGAATTTCGATGATTTTTGTCTGTTTATGCTACTGATACTAGCGAAATATTGGTCCCAGAAATTCTGAAACATTTGCTTTTTTTCGTAAAAATTTTAAATTTTTTTAAATATTCGATTTTTTTGAAAATCTTACGTTTATATAACGGGAAGCTAAAAAATATTATTCCATATGTTGGTCTAAGTCACTAGCTATATTCTATTTGCTAGTATAAATTTAAAATCATAAGAATTAATACTTTTTCAATATAAAGAAAAAATATTTTTGACTCTACTTGTGCTATCAAGCCTTTGTTTGTACTTACAAAAATTCCAAATTTTAGGACAATAAAAAGTACTCTATAGGTTTCGATTTACTGAAGAGTTTCAAAAGATAAGGCATAAATGGCTGTATTTTGGTCGTGTTTCTTTGATTAGGTTGATTTAAAAGATTGATTTTTTTACAGCTCCAAGGGATCCCAGAGCTAATTATTTGGTATTAATTTCAACTTGGTACCTCCACACGTCTCTAAAAAAACAAATGAGTACGTCAAGGGACACCCGGTAGATGTGAAACATCAAAACTGTTGGACACAGTATTATTATAATTGGAATAATACGGTATACAACATGATGAGGATGAGGATGGCAGATACTGCGAATGAAAATAGGCTTATGATTTCCATTAACCAGATTTAATATCACATTTCATCAGCTAACTCTGTGGTAGTAGCGGTAGAGTTTGTTTCTCGTACACTATCCTTTGATTCTATGAAAGTTACAATTGGACGATGATAGCGATAATATGAAACGTACATTTTGCATGTAACATTCACTATCACTCATTTTGGAAACTTTGTAAATAATGACAAAATTTCAAAAATAGAAATCACTGTTTATTGTCATAAAAAGCTTCATCACAGGAGGAAAAGTATGATCAGACCCAAACGGCGTAGGGGTCTCCGAAGTGTGAGACGCTTGGTATTGCCTCATTTCAACACGTTATCACCGCTACCTGCGCACAGCACTAGGCGCAGACGGTGTAGGCTAAAACAAAGAGTCTTTTTAATTTTAAGACGTCTCGGTTTTACTCCAATCCAACGCGCGTATAAATGTTTCACATCAAAGAAGTCTTGACTGACAGACAACGAAGTGATCCTATAAAGATTCTTTTTTTCTTTTAAAGGTACAACCCTAAAAAACCGAGATAGATTTTTACCGAGATGCAAAAAGTGTATAAGGAGCTTTGATCATCATATTTGACTACATAATTTTGGTACGCCGAATGCAAAAGAGGAAAAATGAGAATTAAAGACGAGCCTTGAATAGAAAGACCTCAAACGGTCTAAAAGGATGGAACATTAACTGCTGCAGGGCTATTAAGACAAATCGTCTAATGACCACACAACAAATAACCCGCGAAATAGGCATTTCATTAATATCACTTTGGAAAATAATTTGTTACCATTTGCTGATGACCAACGTACGTACTAAATGGGTTGCTAAAGTCTTAACTAGGAAATTTATGGAAATTATAGTTAAAAAAATCAAACCAATATTTAACACTGTACCGTCAAGATAAAACACATTTTTTATTACAAAAATGTTAGTAACTGGTGATAAGAAATGGATCTGGTATTACAATCGAGAGACAATATCAGTCAATACATAGAAAGCGATTCGCCACCGTCGAAGAATATAAGCTGCGTTGGCTCAGCCCAAAAAGCGATGACAACAGCTTTTTAGGGCTGCAAAGGGATTAGTCTTATTAATCAGTTATTGAAGGGTGGAACTGTTACTGGAGTGACCTTTTAATAAGTTTAAATGGGAAATTAAATAAAAACCTCGAGGTATGTGTATAAAAAGGGTGAAACATCATTCGAAATCACATTTTCAGAGTTACCGAAGAAAAAGCTAAAGAAGGATTTCACATAGTTCAACATCCAGCTTATTCGCCTGATAAGCCTCCTTCAGACTATTGGCTGTTCTTTGAACTTGAAAAAAGATAATTACGATCTCACAAATAAATGAACACTTGTAAGTCCACACAAGCATTTCTTAAGGAGCAGTTTATGGATTTATTTAAGATACAAAATTTAGGTTATAGCTCGAAAACGTGTATCGCTTACATTTTTACATTGAACGACAAAAAAAATCAATACTCCAACACAAGACGAAAGAGTCTAGGCCATGTGTTTAGTCATCCGCACCAAATTGTTCCTGCTATACACCTTATAAGTTATAATTGATCAAATTACGATATGCTTATCAAAAACTAGTATTTATGGGTCAGGTATATGTAAAGGAGCGTGTACAACCACAATACCCTACAGTGCGAGTAGTCTGACACGCACTCGGCTCATTTTATGTCTCAAATCAATTAATATTTGCCATTTGATTACAAAACAACGAAACTTTTTTTTTTGTTATAACCATTACTTAGGATAGCTCTATTTTACCATAGTTATTATTGTTACCAAATATTTATTATTCTTTCATCGGACAGCCGCCAAAGAACCTTTCAGATTCCGTATAATCCAAATAGTTCTCAATAAATAATGCAACTCCCTTGATGTCTTATATAAAATTCACAGTCGAAGCGGACGAAAACGTCGACGAAAGCTAGTGCTTAAATAATTCATTTGGTTGGAAGATTTTATTTGGCCCATCGTAAAAGTTTGCCGATTTATCGATTCGAGGAACGGAACGAGTCCAACTTTTTTATTGTTTTTTGGACAGTCGGTACGAATGCTGGCTAAATTACTAAAATTAATGGAAGTCCACTTCCGCGGGAAAGTAAAAGTTAGATGTCAAGTTATGTAGTTCCTTTTAGAATTCAAATCCTCAAAAGGAACCTTTATTGGTTCACTTCGTTGACCATCCGTCCATCATTCTGTACGTCAAGACCATTTTTCTTATGAATGTGTGAAGAGATCAAATTGAAAATAATGTCCAATACTTAGCTCAACGATCCTTTTGAACTGTAAAAAATCAGGTTTTTAAGTAAATGCACTCAAAATATGTTGTGCATTTTTGTTGTTCGTAAATAAATTAAACCTATAGTTTTCTCATTGAGTCAGAACCATAAAATTTTGCTTGATGTAATGTCTTATGGCATAAATAAAGGAAAACATTTATTTGTGGTTATAAAATATTAAAAAGCATTCAAATTGAAAATATATTTATTTCATTTACATGACAGCGGCCCGCTTAACGAGGTTGTGTCGTTGTTTTAACACTTCTTACACCCTGGTGGATGTGACTGTCGGCAATTTCCTGAGGATGTGCTTGGTTGGCATGAAACGTACGTAGAATTAACAATTTATCGGTTAGCAGACTAAGATAATTATAAAAATAAAAAACACTTGCTTAGGTGTCCGATATTTGTCAATCCTCTGGAATCAATATTCAATCCTTTGGAAAGAGATTCGTAGTGGAGAGGCAGATTCGAGGGTCAGTGGTGGGTTGCATGCTGCATGTTAATGCATGTTGCAGGCAAGCGTCTACTATGGATTTCCGCGAATTAACACCTCACACAATTCAATATATTTATTTCATATAATTTATAACGAAGTGCCACTGACTGAGAACGGGACCAGGATCAAAAGAAGGCGAAACCGGAACCAAAATTGAGAACGGGACGATCGGCATCTTCATTTCGAAGTGGCGCGATAGACAAGATGAAGGGATTCATTTATTTTACCACTAGTTCGCGTTCGCATTATTCTGCGATTATAAACTCACATTTGCAACTGGAATATGAACAGCGATGTGTATTGATATGTGGGAAAATATTTTGTGACTTCCCGCTATGAAGAAAATTTCCAAAAATTTTTGAAAAGACACTACGACATTTCGGAATTTTTTGTACCGGAATCTCGCCAAATTCGGTATTGAAAACAAACAAAAATTATTGAACTCTTAATGGACGGAATATTTATATACATAATTCAATTTTACAAAACCCTCAAGATGTGAGTCATATTCGCACTTGTCGAGTGTTGTTTTACTCCAAATAATAATTGATTCCTAGCTCTCGACACATCATGAATTATACAGTAATTTGTAGCTTATCACTTACTAGCTTTTGCCCAGAACTCCGCCCGGGTAGACATCGACTCTTTCATCATTTATATCGACTGCCCACTTTGTTGACCACGGTCTCGATATTGTCCGTGCTCTCGACTTCGGTTCTGTCTCCGCTTTTGATTCCGATTCTGGTCCCGATCTAAGTTCCGTTTCTTATCAAAACATTTGTAATTCATCCGCAGGTCCGTCTGCGTGGACAAACAACGAATACTTTCATATCGATCGATGACATAATCGACTATAATCCCGACCTCGGATCCGTTCCGGATTTCATACCAGAAAAATCCATATTCTCATAACCAATACACATATTGTATAACGCTGAAAATATTTTTGTTATGAAACGATGTCACTTACGCTCTTAATTCTCATACCAGTTCTGCTCGCGATTCCGGTGCCGAACCGACATGGAAATTTAATCGTTGTTACTAATAACCGATCAGTTTAAGTGAAGAATCGTTCTGTGATCGTGCAAGCAAAGTCGCGAGCAAAAGTTTGTGTCTTTATAAATTGTAAATATTATAAACATAGCTTATTTGTTATTTTGATATATAAGGTTCATTATTGTTTAGTTTTATAAAATTCTGTTCTGCCCTTAAAACGTGATTGAGTAATAAACATTCAAACATAGAAACTTTCACATTTACAATATTAATAGGACTTTTATCTTAACAAGTTACGAACGAGTTCACAAGATTAAAAGACAAAGGGATTAAGTTAAATTTTAATTTTTAGGATTTACGTGTGCTAGTTGATTGTATCGAAACGATCTACGTGTTTACAATTTCTTAAAGATAAGTATTTCATAGAGTTAACTGAAGATTCGGTCCCGTTTAAAGATGTGATTCAATGATAATACACGGATTCATCTTATTGCTTAGATAAGAAATTCTTGAGCATATAAGCAGCTATCTCGGAAATGACCATAACAGTTTTGACGTTAATTTTTATTTTGATTCAGTATCGCTTTTTAAGTTTATCTCTATATTGGTGTCTTTTCTGAAAAAACTCTTTTTTTAAACGTTACAATATTCGTCGTCACTTATTGAAATTTCGTTGTAATCAGATAGCTACTGTGTTATTGGCTATCGACAATACATGACACTATACTTATTATATTAAACATAAGCCTCTTTTCCCTTTGTAAATTTATGATTTTCCCAAGATAAACTCGAAAGACGCCACAGCCCACGCTCAGAGCCCACAAAGCCAGATATGGTACAGTTAAACTATGATTATATAATTAATAGTTTGAATAATTATGTTTGACTATATAGTAGTTTAATTATAACAAATATTTATTGAACTGGCACCTTTCCCTTATTCGATTTTCATTTAAATTCGTTTACTCTCCTTCGACCTAAAATTTGATGTTTCGTTAACGTTAACGTTAATTTAGTCTCCTTTTTTTTATTTTATAGAAAAGACGTTTTAACATCTGCATTAATAAATTATCTATTAAGGTGATCATAAAATAATTTTATCGGAAACTGTTATCTCATTTTTATTCAACAATTTCAGTATTCCCTAAAATCTAACAGTAAACTGTAAAAAAAAAGTTAGTACTACTGCGAAGGTTAATGTAAAATTTGATTAAAAACATATAAGCGATTATTTTATATGTGTAACTAGAAGTTATATATTATCATTTCCATATAACATTAGATATACCGAAATCATCTACAGCAAATATGATACCTATATATGTATTTTATGTGATTTCCGTAATTTACGTGATTCCCGCAATTTACGTGATTAGTTTGCATGTGAAAATAATTTAATTCAAAATTCCTTTGCAATATAGTTACATAACCATATAATAATACATTTTTTTTTGTTATTGATAAATGCTTATAATTTTTTTTTGTAGTTTTCATATATATAAATTCTTCGACGAACACAAAAAAAACTTGCAATTTTCATTGACACAGGTTAGCGTGATACCTAGCTGTAAACTCGAAAATTCGTTATAATTAGTATAAACTCATAAATTTCAATTTTGTGGTTTCTAATTTATAGGGTTCCAACACATGGACGAGGTATTACAGCGCGTTCGTCCGTACACTTGTCAAACGCTTATGAGCTAAAATAATATTAAAAATATTTGTAAACATATTCAACGATAACGATCGAGCGCGCCATTTGCAATCTTCTTCATAATCCCAGCACTGCAAATAAGGTTACACGGCAGCCTGTGGCCTCCCCGCCGAAATTATTGTGCTAGGATGTATTGTTCCGATAAGATCTGCGCAATACTCTTTTTTTCGCCCGTTTCTGCCTTTCGTTGAGCACATCCATTTTCTTCGCGGTTTCGCTGAATTTAAATAAGGCCATTTTCTTTGCGAATGTTCCTCCATTCTTTTGATTTCTGAGGGAAATCGTTATTAAAAGTCTCCCGAAAGAAATTTTGCTTAATATTCTTGCCGAAAGAGAAAACGGCGCTCTAATAGGTGGTTGCAAGATTTTATTTCGGGGTAATTCTATTGAGATATTTCTTTGACAAGTTGCATATTCGTTACACAAACTCGACTTACACGCATACATATACATTGAACTAAATATTTATTTCGTTGCACACAGTAAGTTTGACTATGTTCATGTGAGGAACACCTGTGCGGCAGCGAAGCCAATATCGTATGCCACACCTACCACGAAGCCAATTTCGTTTGGCCATTTCTTTTATGTAGGAATACTTCTAAGCTTTTCTATTTCGATGTCAAAACCCCAATGAGACCTGTTACAATATCATTAACCAACACCTACTTTTTATCCACAAAAATATAACACTATTACCGAGAGTCAGTAAAAAAATATATTTTATGTAAATAAAAAACAATCGGTCGACCTTATATTCAAGTGATGTTTCCAAAATTACGCAAGTACGGTAGTAAGCAAGTAAATTAGTATTAAAATACAGATGTAACGCTACGTGCGCTATTTACAATTTAACGGCGATAACAAGGAGGGCCGGCCGAGGACGCCGGTCGGCGCCGGCGCCGGCGGCCGGGGCACTGCAAAATCTTTATATTCCGAATGCACGGGGAACGGTCCATATTTCATTTCGGGCCGCTCGCCGAATACGCGATGAGCCGGCCGCGATGAATACTAACCAGACAACAGTTTATTTCGTTAATCGGGCAAACAGCGAAAGTCGTCGACGTTTTTTTTCATTTTCATAATTTCCTATAACGCTTCCGACGACGGACCCCTCCTTTCGCATCGATAGCGTCGGACGAGATAGAGGTTTTTATCGAAGGAGCCAGCGGCGTGTTTTTTACTTGCGTTACTTTTAATTTACAAGCCCTCATTGTAATCGGTATGTATGCATAATAACACAGGAAGACGGTATCTTACAAAATTACTATGAATTCTCTCGGTACAACCGATTTACGGCCGTCTGTGATATATCTATGACTATGACATCGTTCTGCGTCAATGTGATGTAATCATCGGCAATGTCAAGAACTCGTATACGTACAAAAATATAAAATCACCCTTCGTATCGGCATTTAGTCACCCTGTCACTGAGGCATACTCTCCTTGCTGAGGCATCTTTTTATTTAAGATTGAGGGACCTAAACCCTTAAGCCCCCCGTACTGGCCCAATGCGGGTGGGGACCGTTAACGACCTTAGTTATAATGCGATGACGGCGTCCGAGACCGGTGGTTTTAATTTGAATTAACTTAAAAAACTCTTCGGTTAATTCGCCCATAATCAGGATCTTCGATTATGTCGCCTTCGTACCCAATAACTCCCTGTTCAAAGACGACGTCCTTGACCACTGAGCCAGCACCGCTTTATATAAAATTTCTTAATTATTGCCTATTATTGAAAGAAATATAGCAACCTCCCTTCGTATTGCTAGCATTGAAGTGCTTTTGTAGTCATTGTTTTTAATTCGTTGACAACAAATGAATAATCTCGAGAATTAGTGAACCTGTAATTAAAGTGTAAAACCTATCAGTTAATCTTTTTTCCTTCAAATAAAAATGCAATCACTTTTCAATGCAAAATTGATCCGCTTTGATTTTACAATGCGCCAATCCATCGACGAAAGCAGAATATTGAAAGAAACCATTAAAACGCGCTATTGTATTTCCAAGCAGGAAGATTAATTCGAATTTAATGCTATTGTGTTACTATATTTTTTTCGAGCCAGCTTGTTCATATGCATATTTATAAAACCCCCACGACATTTCATTGATAAACTGTTTTAATTCAAATACTATTCCAATTGTATTTACTTATTTGTTGAATTAATAGTCGCTCGCTTAAAAGGAAAGGAAATGTAAAGAAAAGAATAAATGATAGCAATATATAGCGATATTTACCGCCATCATTTTATTAGTATAGACGAATTAAAGCTTTGACGGTTAGTTTTCTCTTAGCGATTAGCCCATTAACAAGCGAATTGCGTTAATGAGATTTAAGTGCATTCAAAGAAAAATGTTCTGATGGTCCCGTAGTCAGAGGATAAATGAATATATAAGTATTGCATTTATAGTGTTTACTTCTCTTTCGTTCTCAGTGCTTGAAAACTCGTTATAGATGAATCCTTACAATATGTTATACGTGGAATGTTAGTCAGAGCTTATATATATAGGTATAGATATATAATTACTTTGTAGGTACAAGATGTAACCGCTCAACATTGTAATAATCATTGGTTATATCCATAAATAATTTAACATTTAAACTAAATACAAATGGACGTGGGCTAAAATGGTTTAGTAGTCTGGAGTTTTGAAGTTAACTCTTAAAAGGGACGTAATATAATATAATTTGTTGCCTCATTCTGCTGTGTCAACTATACTTGTAATAAACTCGTGTTTGTCTGTGCGTTTGTCCGCGCTGATCTTCACAATGTATGAACTAAATTGAACATAGTTTTCAGTTATGTATCGAAATAAGTGTAGACTAACAATTGATGTTTGTTACAATACTGTTTTTCACTAATACACTTGCTTATGTTTAAGTTTTGTGATATTCTTCCGATTTGCGTGGTTTTAAAATATATTGCATGGTTTAGGCTAACGTTTGATATTTGCATGTCCGTACAAGTATTTTTTCACGACTTTCACCACGTTTCCTAAGTCTTATTATATCCATCCGATTTATGGGATTTTTGGTTTGAGCTAACGTTCAGGTAGTAGTTGTGTGTTTGCATTAGCATTTTTTTCACAAAAATACTATTTCATATCGGTGTTTTAGACGTGTTTCTAATGACGTTGCTAAGAACATGGTAGCCCTTCACCGAATCTTGTTTAAGTATTTATGAGCTTTGCGACGTTGCGAACTTAAAAAGTTCGTGGATTGCCATTTCTCATTAGGCCGAAACCATTTTGTAACCATCAACAATCGAAAAAGTTGAGGCCAAAAGCGAAATGACAAATTGAACTTTAAAGTACTTACGTATTTTTCTTTGAAATAACTGTGAGTCATCTTAAAAACAAGCGAAAGAAGTTGTTTAAAAAAACAGTTAATAAAACTTAGCGGCCATATTGCAATTGCCAATCCGGCAGAAATGTATTCTTCTATTAATATTTTTCTCCTAAAAATTCATTTTGATTAAAAACAGATGGACGTAGAAATCGTGCAGTCGGCTCTTGGACTATTTATTACACGACCGAATTAGGAGACGCCCCGTCGCGCGGGGGCGCTCGTTAGCCGAAACGCTATTTATCGGAAAGGAGGGTTATTCGCGTCATATTCACTCGTTTATAACAGAGCCGCAGCGCGAGTGGAATAGGCGGACTGGTTTTGATCTCGCTGACTACGTAGTCGTGAAACTGACTACGAGTTCTGTGATTCAGAAGTCTTTTTGAAATAAATTCAGCGAGACTAGGTTTCAATTAATAGCCGTATATTATTATAACGCAGATACGGATTCGTCAGTTTCATGTTTTGATATCGCCTGAAAACGCTGACGTACCGTACCGCGAACAAGCTGGATGAGCTATCCAGTGAAAATATTTTGCTAGTTTTAATTAACTCGGGTAGCTCATGTGTGACTCTATATCGCGTGACTCTAAATGGTACCTAAAATATGATGTTATACGGTACAAAATTGAATGAAAGCTTTTTTTCTTTTAACGTAATTTTATTTAGAAATTTCAAAGTTATTCTAAACGAAAGGTTTGTTTTAATAGGTGCTAAACGATAATAACAAAATGAACTTTATACGTCATCAGAGGTTTCTTCCTAAAAGTGAATGTAAATTAAAGCAAAACGTTGAAATGAACCGAATACGGACTACTGTACCGATTTTAGTAAAGCTTTTGGGCAGAATTATTAGGATTATCAATAAGACAATTTTTAAAAATATATGTAGGCATTAAAATCTAAAAATGTTACTGTCATAAAAACTGAATTAAAATAAGTACTAAATTTTGATATTAACCCTTGTGACGGCTAACCGCCGAAAAATGAAAGGAGATATTTTTATTATATGAAATCATTCCCTTCTTGCATCCTATGTTCTAGAATTTTTCTTACAACTTTATAATTTGTATACACTCACGGAGTATAAGTATAATAGAGTATAATATTCTTTTTAGTTCATACATTTTATGGCGCTGCAGTCGCGCACGGAGTCGTGCACGAATTCATATACAGTTGTAGACTACTCCATTCTCGTACTACAGATATTTTTAATATTCTTTTTACAGTCTCATTTAGTTGAGAACATTTTTTCCAATAAAATGTAACTAAATATAGTAAATATACAAAATGGACAACTACCATTCGCAGTTTTTTAGTCACATCACAGCTGGTGAGCCGTCACTAATTAAAAATTTCATAAAAAACGAGTTAATACTTTCCATACAAATTTGGGTTTTTCACTATGTCTTACTCGGATAATGAGCAGTAATGTGGAAAAAGCAAACGTAAGGTTCAAAAAATTTATCGCTACATCTTTTGCATTGAAACCTTGGCTTTAGATTGAACGTCTAGGATTAGTACGCCTGGCGGTAAAACCACTCAGCTGCTAATATTAATAAAATTGGATAATGAATAATATTTTCAACAACTTTAATAAACAATAATCAACTCAACGCTTACAATGATCATTAATGAAAGTGAAGTAGGTGTTATACTAGGTTTAAATTGTCTTACGACTGTGACATAACTTCTTGTAAATTTTTATCTGAAATTGGTGAACTTGGACTTGTGGCTCCCGGCGCCGGTCCAGCTGTTGAGGAGCTGCAACGAGCTCGTTAACAATGCGATGACAATGCCCAAGGCCTTAAGATGTGCTCCGGGGCAAGAAACGAACGGTCCCATTTGATTTGAGTTAAGAACTCATCGGTGAAATCATCTGTGCTCCGAATACAAAACAGTGTTTTCTCGGAAGGTGACGCTTTTTACCACCGAACCGCACATGGTTATTATTAATGGTTTCTACAATTATCTAAATAATACGAAAAATAATAATCTTCCCTTTTGTTTATAAAATGGTTTGTAAAATATACGAGTACTGATTTAAGCTACCTACTTAACTGAAGAATTGAGGTGTACAATGGAAAAGATGCCTACCTGGAATTCCGACCATATGATGAAACAGGCGCGCGAAATCCGTAGAGAAACTGGAATGGCGAAAATACGTAGGGCACAAAGACAGCGAATCGGAAGTGGACGCAGGCGGCCGCATCGGTCGTAGCACCTACCGGCGAGCGTTGAAGAAATATTTTCTACTGGTGGTCACTAGTGAGCACCCTCCTTCTTGAAAGCCTCAATAGCTTAATATATTCAGTCTTCGCTTTATGAGATTTTCAAAGAACAGACGAAAACGAAAGCCGTCAAGAAGTAAATGATAACGCAGACCATGAACACTCGCAACCCTGGAAGAGTCGCTAGTCACTACTGCTTTGCCGACCTCTTGGGAAGCAGCAAGATAGAAGAGAAGATGGGAGGAAAAATGGCCTGATGGAAAGGGGAGTGGGCCAGTGGTGACTAAACGGCTGAAATGAGAGAATGTTGGTGTTATATATACATAGACTTGTTTCTTTTTTTAGTCTTCTATTGTATAGTGCTGAAGTTTCTGTTCCGTTCTGTCTGGAATTAATGTCTAGTACATTTATATATATAAATGTACTAGACATTAATTCCAATACAGAAACTTCTATATATATATGTATATATATATTATATGTCATAGTTAATCGAATGAAGTACAACCAGTGATTATAAACAGCAGGTTTTAAATATGAGTATAACCATATAAAGATGGTCCAATTTCTATATAAACGTAACTTCAATGTTTGATTGATTTATAAAGATTTTTCTACTTCAAATACGCATATAAAAAAAGATAAAACCAAATAACGTCAATTAATATCTTTCAATGAACTTTAAATTACAAATGTACAATAACACGTGGACAGTATTGTCATACGACCGACAAATGATTCTCATACTCTCTGATAATCACGAAAAACAGAATATATTAAATATTTTATTACATTCGACAAGAAAATTTAATTTGAGATTATGATGGAGTAATAACGGCTAAAACGATATTGCCATCTCATAGGCCTGTGACCCGTACTATACACAAATTTGCTTATATATTACCCATACAACATTTGAATACTAAACATGAAAAGCTATTTCATTTTGACGAAGCATGCCACTGTCAATACGCCACGCCTGTTTGTTTCTGCGGGCGAACATCCAAAATTAATTTATACGAAATGAAATCACGTAGAACTTTCTGAATTAAATCTAAATTAAAAAAAAACATTTGCGTTTTCATCGATTTCTTCATATGTAGATTTATTTTAATAATAAGACGAGAAAGATCACGAAGAATTAGATCTTAAAAAAAATGACCCAGCCGCTCATAAAACCCGACTCAGTAGAGTTAACGAATCAAGGGACAATTTTTGCGCTTATAAAATAAGATTCCAGTCGATATTCAATATTTGTCAGTTTACAAAATTAAAATTCATTTAAAAATTGTAGTACAAGGAATATCATTATTATTACGTGTTAGATGATAACGAAAAAACTACTTGGATTGAGAACTGCTCGGCTATTAGATTTTTTCACGTTATTCCCAAATGTTGAACTAGTTAACTATTCAGTATCCCATACCTTTGAGCAAAAAAAGAGCAAACCTAAAATTTCTTACCCATTCGTCTTAGGGTGAATCACATTTGGAACGGGTTGTAGGATTAATCTCAAATTAATGTAATTTCAAGTGTAATTTTTATTACCTACGAATATATTAATATAAATACATTTTGACTTGATTTGAGATCCCAAGTCAAACACCGAGGTTTTTTAAAGCTTATATGATTTTTGAAACGAATGGGATTGTCACAACTGTTGGAACTGGAAAAGTTGAAAAAGAGTATTGCTATCTTTGGGAAACGTGAAAACGCCACTGAATTTTCCTTAGTCAGCCCTCAATGGGTATCCTCAGTTAATAATCACATTTGTTTGACATGAACTTATTCTATGCGAAGTCCCTTCATGTATAACTCTGCGTTTAGCTTCTTTCGTTAACTACTACATTAACAGTGAAAAAATCCATTCTTATATCTACAGAATCTTCTTTACGAGACAAACAATAGGATATGTCTTTGATTCATCGCTTTAATTAAAGAAATACAAATTAAAGATGCTTTCATTATATTACAAATAATAAGTGGACTGAATGCGAGAGAAAAATTTAGCACAGTAACTATCTAGGCGTTTCCATATTTCGAAACGAAAGCGATACCGCCACATGGTCGATTTTCGAAGAGGAAATATGCTACAGTTTTAGTAAATGCAAATAAAACATTTTTTTCGTAATCAAGGCTTATTTTTACATATTTACTATATTCTCTAAAACATTTATTTTTTTATTGAGTACTTTAAGTATATTCGTCGTTGGAGGCAGTGATTAACGTCAGGTTTATATTTTTTGATGTTAAGCTTGAAAATTCATAAATTTCAAATAGATAAAATTTTGAATCCAATTTGATTTTGTAATTTATATGAAGAAAGCACTGGAAAAATTTGACTAGAATAATAGTTTCACTTCCGTCTGCGTTTATCACGACGGGGTATTTCTTTTCAGGGTTACTAAAACAGATCGCATGCGAACGTCACGCGGCCGGCAGGGCGGACAGGCGGGCGCCTAACGACGGCGGAACCCGAATAGGGCCCGGTCCGGCCGCGATATTAAGACGTATTGTTGTTGTATTCATCAACGAAGCGCCATTATCCGCGCACGACGTTGACGGCGCGCCGCGCGGTATAAACGGATCAGGCGGCGTAATGTGACCCGCGGTATCGGCTTTTTCCTTTCCATTTTTCTCGCACGGCGCCCCCTCGCGCTCCCACCGCCGTCGCGCACTAACGCGAATATGGCGTCACGGAGAAAACATTTTTATCATATGGAAGGGAAACACTCGAGTGCCGATATCGTATCGCCAAATGAATAAATATATTCGTGGCGCTGTTCCCGTTAGCACGCAGTTTGCGGCAGAAGCTCCAAACGAATATCAATCTCGGTCACGGTCACGTGACGTCGGATTTTCAACCAGTAATTTGTGAGAAGTGGCCAGCGAGGCGCCTTCAACTGATAAGGTATAACAGTAATAGTAGCAGGTTTTAATCACTCCGCAGCGTGGTGGACTATAAGGTTTTACACCCTACCACGATATTTTTATTTCGAATCTAGGGGCCCAGACATTGATCTCACCGGGCTGGTCTGGTGCGGGTTGGAGAATGGGAATCGAAAAGGTATCAAGTTCGAACCGTGACAACGGTAGTGACTTTTTGATCTAAGTTACATAAACAAAACATAAACAATTTCGTTGTGCTTCGAATGACGCACCAACCCTTTAATTGGCTGACGCTGTCGCAGCGTCGCCGCCGGCGCTCATCGGCAGCCTATGATGCGCTTCGAGCTATCACATGGAAGGATTTAGATTCACTTCCGTTAATTTCAAATGAAAGGGATTATGAAATGGTCTAATGCCTCTGCAGTGGCGCCGTATGAATCCGATATAACGATATATGGCGCTGAGGAATATTCGAAAAGTTAGGACAAGAAACAATTGTAGCTGAGCGCCCGGCACGTCAGCCGGCGGCTTAAGAGACGCGAGTTGGAAAATTGGCTTAAATCAGTCAATATTTTCATAACTCGGTTCGCATTGAAAAATGTTATTTATCACTTTGGCGATGGGAGAAACAGTTTGATGAAATCTGCTTTTACGATTCATCTGGTTTTTCGAGTTTTACGACGTCTACGCGAGGAGATGGGATTGTCTGTCCAGTAGTTGTGAATTCTTGCGACACCGACTTTCACTCACGGCTTTGGCCGCGGGGTAGGGTATACATTTAGATCTTCGTCTTCTTTGTTAATAAACGTATCCCCTAATAACGCGTCCGTCCCGAGTTGTAATTTAGTACACGCCCCTATTATCTAATACACTATCCCAATTTCAATATACATCTATGAAAAATACGCTTAACGCACTTTCAAAGTTATAATATCAATGGTTATTGGTACTTTATACCCTTATATATTATGTAATTTCTGCTCGAGTACAGACCGTTATCACCGATAGGTATACATAAGGGGCATGACCTTAATAAATTCGGAGGTAGTTAAGATCCCGACACCGAAGTTACGATCGGCCGACGCTTTACCGAGTTTGATCTTACTTAATTTATGCCGGAGCCTTTTCCGCAGTTTATATTATCCGTTGAAATATTCAAGATAATATTGGGCGTTACGGAGTAAACACCGATCTAATATGTTTTGATCCTTACTTTAGTCATAATTAAATTATATTAAAAACGGAATCCGATTTTTCTTATATTTTATTGTCAAAGGCGGGAGTGCAAATACGTGAAGTGATCAGGAATTTCCACGATGGAATAAACTATCATTAATATAAATTAAACAGAATTTAAGTATTTGATTGGTTGGCAGCAGCTTTTGTTGAATTATTCAATCGTACTTACAATCATTAATTCCAAATGATTGATTGACAAAAGCCGATTTTTCAAATTTAAATTATATAAACCATCGAATCTATATTAATTGACGTATAAAACATAAGAAATACCTATTTGCCGGTTAATTGCATGCTATGCGTACTTAACTCTCAACTTACTCATCAATTGCGATTAAAGTCTATTGAAAACGTTGTTTAAATTCTCTTTATCTTTTTGTAGCGCAAGTATTGAATATTCTTGATGATTAGGATACCCTTAAATTTAATTTTATACAAAAAAAATATTTCACCAACAGTCTTAATGCATTGTTACAATAGTTCTATTTCATTGCGATCTATTATATGATGCTTTTAATCGAGAGGGTTCTGATTGCCACGCTGGGCAGGCAACTTACTTTTAATTGTTTCATGACAGCTACAGATTTAGTTTTACATTTTGGTAATTAATTGTATTTAATTTTTAAATTCAAACATAATTTCCGGAATCATTAAAATTTGTTAATCAAATACAAAGGGTTTATATATTTTTTTTTTATTATTTCTATACATTATACACTGTAAATAAAAATCAATATGAAAAGAATATGGCTTCGTGTAATGATTAGGTTTGAAACATCAAGTCTAAATGTTAAGAAAGTAGCGCCTTCTCGGAAAACCGCTCATTAGAAAATCGGCTGTTTGTTATTTCCATTTTCCGTAAATACATTATAGGCGAATAAACACGTCATATAACATAACCAGGAACATATTACTTAAAGGCTGTAATGTTTGTTCGGCAGGTTTGAAAATATTATGAATAAAATAAAATCACTGTATGATTCTTGAAGATTCGTCTAAAATCCTGTAATATCGAACAGTTATTGTTGTTAAAATTGTTAATCGACTATAAATTAACTACAAAAAAATTAACCTTATTATACTCAATGCAAAATAAATTTAAAATTTGACTCTTGTTTACTAAAATACACATAGAAATCGATGTGAAACAAACGCATAAAAAAGTATTGATAGCACGATTTAAACCCATAAAAATGATGGCATTATCTAAAACGTATAAGAGATGATTTGGTTTTAGATTTTCTGTGATTCACCTTAAGCGCACAAACTAATATGGAAAAGTGATCCATCAATGCTAATATCTAATACATAGACTATGCATTTGTCTTTAAGAAGTTAACTCGTTTTCGAGTTCTATTGTTGTAAAGCTACGTTATTCCAGACAGACGCACTCTAAGCATTATTAAGAACTTTTTCTTCTGTCGAAAGTTAAACCGATCATAAACCGGTCGAGTAGAACACATCGCTACTAAAGTATCGCTTGCTGAGAGCCTCCGCAAAGTACACACCAATGCCGATTTCGAAACACGTACATTATTTCCTTTATCCTTTGGTTCTACAGTCACGCATTACTTTTTGAACTTTTACTACTACAAGGTCAAAGTTTTCCTGTGCGCGTGTCTGTACTTCTAAAAAGCGCGCGACGCGGTCTGACAGCCGACGTTCATCGTTTTGGACAGGCCGACTGCACGAAACTTTTACGAAAAGCTCTAGTCGTACTAACTGCACGCGCGCGACGAATAGGCGACGAATGGAAAAGGATAGAGATCTTTCGCTGCCGATGAAGTCTCATTCGGGATTTGCTAGAAGTAGTGAGTTTTATAGCTTCTTTGCTTCGCCATACCCTCCCGCATTCTTATAATTAAAAGTTGACGGTTGCAGACCTTAACCACTAGACGCTGGCGGGTTGGCAATAAGCGTTGTTGTCGATACGACGACAAAGTACTAAAGCGGTATACTTTGACAAAGCCAAAAACTCGCTGGTCGGCTATTCCATTAATAGGCTCAAACTCGAGCTTTGCATGACCGAGTGTAATCGTGAGCAACAGTCATAATTTTCTTTACATTTCCTCAGAGAAAAAGGTGGATGAAACGCGAATAGCACGTTGTGCGGCTCGTGCACGGTCTATTCAGATATGAAGTTTCCGCTCCGTCAGCCGAGCGCCGAACAGCTTCGAGGACTCTTAGGCTAATTCTTTCGCGAAACAACTTCTGAACACATCGCGCACGTAACAAAACTTTTATCCCCCATTTTTCTCGGCTCTCGTTTCCGCTGCAGAACAAAGCGGGCAGAAGAAAAATTTGAGACCTTCGCTCTCTCGAGACGCCGCAGTTTTCGCCGGCGTCGTTTACTATTTTCATCGGGAAAAATAACAGTGGAAGTAAACCGGGAACGCTTTAGCGTACGCCGCGAATCGATACCGTGAAAGCTCCCGGACCCGTATCGTAGGGCGAAGGTATACTCCCACCGAATAACAATATGTCGACACTTGCTTTTATAAAAATATATTCACGTCTTATGTAATAGTAATTTTATTTATTTAACGATAAATATCGATAGTGTTACTACGTGTTATTATGTATAGGTATCGTAGTTGGTCAAATTTTGTATTCAATAGATACACCGGCTCCGTTATAAAAAGTTCAATTTAATTTTGGGATGAGGTTCAAATGTACTTTCATTTCGAAACATTAGTGTAACAAAGAAGTAAACAGACTATTTCTGTTTCTTTCTGTTCTAAAAATGTTAATATACTTTAAGTATGTCGAGAATGTATATATTTAACATACTTAAGCAATCATGTATAGTTTAGTGCAACGCACAAACACACACAACTCTTCACGCGCATAGAAAGTGCGCTGTTCGGGTTTCACGTCTGATGATCGAGGCAATGTTGTGTACGCCTCTTCCAAATAATATGCAAACAACTTATGTACATAAAAAAATATTAGCGGCGGTTCTAAAATTTATTAAATGTTTTTGACCTAACTTTTAATATGAAGTATGGCCTATATTCAATCGAAAGTAATTTTAAGAGGCAAATATCCGTTCTGCTGGAAGTTACGTATTTTTTCTATCTACTGTACGTCAACCAATTAATTCACTCCACATTCTCTAATTAAATAGTTAAGATTTTGTTAGTAATTTTAGATATTTCTTATCGTTAGCAAGTATTGTAGTATTCGACAAATTTATATAGGTGCCAAACAAGGTGTGATATTATATATAAACATATGGATTTTCTTCTACAAAATCGACGCTAATAGTGACGTTGGGCAAGATGTTATGCGATTTCACATTTTTGAAGTCGCTGTTATGGACTTAATATTTTGTTCTATTCATACGTCATCTGTGACATCACTCTGGTGAAATATTGATAAAACGCCAAGTATAAGAATCCATCACAGATATTAAATTTTTGTTACAAACTCAAATATTGTCTCCATTATGATTACTATTTGCGAGGTATTTTACTTTTTTATGCGAAGAAGATACGTGTATTAAATGACACTAACATTATAGTTTCAAAAAGTGATCTAACTCTCTGCCTGAAAAAATTTTACAGCGAAACCCCTTACATAATTCAGATAAAAATTTCTTAGGGTCTAGTTTCCATTTGAGAATCCGTTACTTAGAGTAATTATCACTACCTACAACTAACTCTATAAATTTAGTAGGTGGTGATATCAAACGGTATATTCCTAAAATAAATAAAATGAATCTTCTTTAGCATACTTATCGTTATTATTTTATTTAATGATTAAAACAACTAGGATAAATGAAATTTGAGCGAAGGAAACTTTTTTAGTTTTAAATGAAAGTTTTTGGAGATAAATGCGAATTATACAATCAATATGATAATTATTTTTATAATAATCACTACTTTAACTTCGTCTTTAATGGTGGAATTACCATCAAATATTTTTGCAACCTAAAGTTTGTGGTAGCTAAAACAAGAAATACATTTTTACATTCGAAATGACCTATAGGAGCTTCGTGACGTGAGCGTATTAATGTGACGGGCAACGTGACCTTTTAAATCTCCTGCCTAAGAAGTTTTAGTCCATAAATTTTTACAACATCGTCTTGTAATGTGTAGATATTCAACGATGTTTTCTGATAAACGGGATTTAGCTGAGAAAGGGACCGGCCCCGTAACTGAAAGCAGAGCAGCGACCAAAATTGAAACCGGCACCGAAATCGCGGTGAGAATTAGGAGCGAGGTCGAGAGCATGGGATTAATATAAAATAATAGTGGTACTTGTTTTATGTTAAAGTAGAGGAATCTGCGGGAGAAGAATTATTAATCTAGAAATGAACAGATTTGACGCAGAAATGACTCTTGAAACCGCCGAGGGCGAAACGAAACAAAAGTTTACGAGGAAACTGACTTGCCTTTTATGTTAATAATAAAGATCGGCTTAACCGAGGAAGGCATTTCAAGAAAATAGACTATTTAAGCCAATAACTGTACGTACCTTTACACTATTCGATCTGCCACGAAGGTCGTGGACTGCGGAGGGTCACCGAAAGTATTCGCAAATACGCAACTGTGACGCGCGTAGAATTCGTAAAAAAAAATTTGGTTGCCTGTAAAGTCGGTATACGGGCGAAAGTTTTACGTGACAACGACTTTGAATGGTAAAATCATTTTAATGTGAAATTACGTATAGTAGGAAGAAGGATGAAATAATAGTAACAATTTAAAACATTTATTTATACAAAGAATTATATTTAAAACATTAATTTATAAATGAATTTCCATAACAATTATTGACCTTTACACATACATACGTATTTATATACAAATATACATACAACTGAATACATTTGCTATGCACTAATTTCTAGTGCTGCAGACCGATCATAGTTGAGTGGGAGAGAGACGCAAGGCATTCGGCGGCCTCTCGTTCGGTGACTCATCGTTACGTTACCGAGCGTTACACTTTTCAAGCGACTCGCAGCCGCAACCTATTTAAGACGTTGTCACGTAAAAAATCAGCTCAGGTATATAGGTTTCGATCGAACTCAACACTAGCGAGTCGGATTTTCGATCCGTTACGCGACAATCGGCCTCCGACAACGGCGCGGGCCGCGGCGGCGCCGGCGCCCGCCCTCGATCGCGGCGCGCCCTCCCATTGCATTACCATAGCATTATACGCCCGAGAGAAAGTTTGACGCTCGAACTCGGCGACAGTCGAGCGTCGATGCGTTACTATGGTAATGACCTTACGGTCCTCGACTACTAGTTGTTGCGGTATCGAATATTCCCCACGGGTCGCACAGTATTCGATGTGAATCGATGTCGATTTCGTTCTGTGATCGATGACGAATTAAAATTCTGAATGCACGATGTCTATCGATATATCAATGAATGAATCAATCCAACGATATACCCTTACTTACTCTAGGCACAAAGTGACATAAACCACCAATATTATAAATGTGAATGTTTGTGTGTTTAAATGATTATTACTCAATCACGCTCTAACGGCGGAACAAAATTAGCTGAAACTTTACAATATTATCCTTTATATATCAGAATAGCAAATAGACTATAATTTATAAAGATGTCAAGTATTGCTCAGGGCTTCACTTGCGTGATGGTAAAACGAATTTTTTGCCTATACCGGTTGGCTATCGAGTTCAGTGTCGGCTCAAGGTCGGAATTAGGGGCAGATGTGGAATCAAGACCAAGAGCTTAAATGAGATCGTTTCATATTAAAAAATAGCAGCATTAGGTGTATTTTCTGTTTTAAGAATCATTCGACATTAAGTGTATGGGTGTTTCTGATATGAATGGATCGTGGTTCATGACGTTATGATTATAATGAAATGAATCGTCGTATGTTCACGCGGGCGGAGCTGCTGTTAAGTTATATATATTTTGAACAGACGTATGACTGAAGTCAAAAGATGGAATACATCGGTATAGTGATTGACAGCGTGATTAGTCGATAAACTACAAATGAATTCAATCGATGTCCACGCAAGTAGAGCCGCAGGTGAAAGTTAATATAATATCGTGTCAAGTTCTTAATCACCCCACTACTGAGATCTTTACTCTTCTATAAATATCAATACGAATTAAATAGTTATCATACACCATGCTACATGTGGGTCAACTTATTCCTATATCTCTTGTCCGGGCATTATTTGAGGATTATTACGAGGCTACACGTCCGTATTTGTTCGATTTTATTCTATATTAATATAAATGAGAGGTTTAGATGATGCTTCATCTTAAACGGCAAATAGCTCATCATTTTAATTCTCATTTTTCCGTTGTCTGTTTTCGTATGCAAAAGAAATACTTTTTGAATCGATCCAAGAAATAATGATTGGAAAATATCACCGAAAAATAAACGTGAAAACAACTGTGAACTGCAACTTTTTTTTTTCTAAATCGCACCACTCACGTACGAACATGGCATTAATTAGCAACGAAACCATGCGAAAGTGTTATGTAAAAAAATTAAAACGTATTTTCAGAGAGGAACAACGGAGTACTTTAAGCTGCCCTAATCAACGATTATGGGTTAAGCTATAAGCAGGGCAGAGCTATAATAATTCGGTATCGGTCTCATATTGCGCGCGGCCCCCGGTGACGCATTACCGCTCATACAATATCGGCGTTATTACGGTATGGCGGAGCGGCGGCCTCGAAAAAAAAAATTTCCTTTGTTGTATTTTTCAGAGGAGCATCCATTTTATTTTGCACAAGATAACAATATCCGTCTGTATGAGACTCCGCGGAATGATGATAAACCCGTTTATCGAATATTTCAATAGTTTTCGAATATTCGGACAGGTTTGATATTACGGGTCGTCTAATAGCGGTGCAATCGCTTTAGAAAATATCCGTTGGTGAGTTTTGTCCTGGTCGTCGAAAACGTAATTTTTTGAGCTGTATGTAGTTTTGGACGTTGTGCGTACAAAAATGGAATCAAATACTGCATAGTCATTTGCTTTTTATCAAATATATCAATTAAATTTTCACTCTATTTTAAATAATAACAACCTTAACATAAAAAAAGAAGAAAAAATAGCAATAAATTAAGAGGCTTTGGATGTAGTTGTATTATTTCACATAGAATTTTTGAGCAAGGCAATATAAATTCTACTTCAACTTCAAATTGTCTACGTGTAAGTAAGTATTCTATTGATTACAGCGATATATTCCTGACAATAAATAATTGGAGTGATGATACGCGGTTAAGAAAGGTGCAATTTATTTGTAACAACTTCTGACACTTCTGATTGTTAGATCATCATGAAACTTGGCGATTTTATGCAATTCTAATGACAATAATATATTATCATCATTGAACTGATTTAATGATACAGTGAGAAGATAGACACAGATATTTCTTAAAAGAATAGCATACCATAGCTTTCTTTAAGCTTATTGGAGTTGTTTTGAGATGTACTCTAACCATAAGTGATTTTTAGGATCTGACAATGGAGCTAGAAGGTTGGAGTTGGAATTTCATAATGGAACTAAGTATCGTAGCCGTATTCGGGTGTCTTGGAGTTGTGTTGAAATACACTTTGGCTCTAATTAACGTTCAAGGTTTGATGGTGGAGCTAGAAAATTGACACTGGAACTGCACAATGGAACAACGTGTCCTAGCCGTGTTTGCACTTGTTTAATTATATTAAAATCTATTGCAGTCTAAATATTTTTAGAATTTGATAAGAAATTCAGAAGGTAGGCACTGAAATTTCATGAAAGAACAAAGTATCCGGACCGTGCTTGAGCTTCCTGAAATTAGTGTGATTCTGTTGTAAATAACCTCGCTCTTTGTGTGGTCTACAAGGAGGTGATTTGGACTCATAATGAAACTTAGATCCTTGCGTTCCCACTCGAGTCAAAGAGAAACGTGCTGAAGGCTGATTGGTATAAAAGTAGATAAAAAGTCACATAGTAATCCCCATTTAAGGGCGCAGTACCTACCTATTTATATAATCGTATTTTTTTAAGCTCTCAATGTTTTAATACTAAATGCACGACATTTTGGGGCTTTTTATGAGTTTAAAAATGTGTTACTACTACGCTAAACATTATAAAAGATAAGATTTAGAACTTGTATTAGGTAAAATACTTTAATGATTACGAAAAAGAAAACAATTTATAATCTGTATAATTTTATTTTATTTATTTTTATGAATTCTAACAATATATTCCGGTTCTTAGAACTTTGAAACATAAAATGCAATTCAAAATCAAAGCGAAACATGACAGCCCCACTCGTTTATATCCCCGCCTCTCCACCGCCCCCTTTCTTACATTCCAGTGAGCGTCGAGTATTTATCGAGTAGTATGCTCATCTGATATCCATAACATCAAACGGAGACGAGGCCCGACTTCGACGACTTGCAATTTTTATTTAAATTACAGCATAAATGTTTGTAACAATTTATTAAAATTTATTTATCATTACATTATTATTTGTATTAAAATTAGTCAGTTTCTCTTTGCATGATGCATTCGACAGCGGATGTGATTACTGGCGAAACACAAATTTATTGTGTGGCCAACGGAATGAAATGTGTAATACACTTTGAATATCCAACTAAGAAATTTGAAAATTTTAAAAAATTTGAGAACGTACTGTTTTCAACCTTCACTTTCAAAATTCTAGTTTTTATTGGATGTCGACGCTCGAGGTCCTAGGAAGGTGGTCTAATCATTTTCAGAATAATATCCACATGTGCGTACTTGTTGCCTGCGAGAATGCGTGTATGTCTGTGTGTAGTGTGTGAGTGGACCGAGCGAAATAGAATCCTAAAGGAATTAACCAAAATTAGATTTCCTTTACCTTGGATATTAGTGTGCAAGAAAGATTTTGAATGAATATCGAAAAAAAGATTTTAATATGACAAGGTGTACACCAAACAAAAATTTTTTTGATTCGTGTACACCTTGTTTGTTAGTCCTATATTCATATATTTAAAACAGATATTTATCAAATATACACAAAACGCAAACAAAAACAAAAAAGACAGTTTCAACTTCAAAACGCTTAAAAATATTTAAACGATTTTTTGAAGCATAATTTTTAAAATTTTAAGCTGAAATTTAAGAATTTTTTCAAGTAGTATAAGTCAAAAATATAATGATATTTTAGGAATGGCCTTCAAGTCCACCCATGCCTAGATTTTTTAAATCATACGTACTATTTATATAAATCCCAAAAAAATATCCATTTAACTATTATAATACTAATTAACTAAGATTTTCTTTTATTCATTAATGTAGTCGTGCTTTGTATTCACATCGTTTTAATTTAAACTTTTTGATGTATTCGAGACTACTTAAATTAACTCATTAAATACAATCAGAAGTTTAAAATGAATCCACAACTCAGTTTAATTTTACGTGTTTACGTCGAGGTTATCATCATATTTTTTTAATTGTGACCCAAATTTGTTTGTTTTAACAGAAAAATATACATATATGTATGTCGCTGAATTTTAGAGTGAAACTGTTTAATATATTGTCTATTTTTGAATTCTGCCTTATCGTATATTTTTGAATACGCAGGCTAAGACTGAATCAAGAGAGTATGCTGATTTTTGATTTTTTAATTTTTCCTTAAAATTAATATCGCATAGCAATAATGTAGTCTGCTATAAATTGACACTCACTTAGTATATGCATACATACTTAGTGGGTGTCAGTCTATACTGAATATTGAAATGAAGCAAAAACTAACCTGAAACACGCTAAGTATGCACTCACGTACTTAGTGAGTGTTAGTTTATACTGGATATTGAAAGGAACCAAAACGAAGTGAACTATACACTTCCTATAATTTTATGTTTTATATTTAAAAGCATTTACTTTATTATTTTAAAAGAAAAACATATTTAAAATTTTGACATATAGTGCTTTCATGTGGTATGTCATATAGTACAATTTGCAAATTTTTTTGTTATATTTTCTAATGTACACCTTAAAAAAGTTACTCTTACATTTGAAACTCATCTATTTACGTGACAAGTCTGTATTTGGATCACAGACATACAAATGACATCTTGATCGATCATGTTGATTCAGAGTGAATTGGCTGTGACAAACGGTCAAACAGACAGGCAAACAAATGTTCCTATAAGGTTTCCGTTTTCTTTTCCTTTGAAAGTAAGAAACCCTAAAATGAACAGTATTAATATTTTGTAAAAATAAAACATTCTCTCGCTGTGAACAGGTTTCTAAAATAAGATCTAAGACGAAGTGAGTTTCAAGTAACCCTTTCAAGAACAGAACTTCAAAAATTTTAACGAAAAGGTTTAAATATCCCTTTCGATCCCAAATATGATGTCTGACACAATTTTCCCTACAAACCTACCGCGACCTTGTCCAAGATTAAGATGGAGTATGACGTATTATAATCACATCGTTCGAATTACTGCCGATCCTAACAGATGTCGGAATTGTACAGTCACCTTCTAAAATTGCCGCCGTTTTCTCGGGTGGTGTTGATTTTGATTGATGAAATACGTTACGTGAAAGATTTTGATTGATGTGACACATTTTCATCAAAACCTATTTTATATATTTCCGCCTTACAAATTTTAATAGCGGCGCAACGTGGCCATGAAGGTATTAAATGGATTTTATTGGTCCGAGAACAAAACGCAGAATATTAGGGTATTTTCTACTAATAAGTGGTTTCAATATGAGACAAGCAAAATTTTGGTACTATCTAATATTCTTCGAGTGTTTGAAACAATATATCGTAATAAATTGAATAAGTTACTGAACTCTATTGTAGAGCTAAGCTTTTGCTTCGCTCCTGCAGAGACATACCTTTCTAAAATATTTCTATTGGAGATCGAGTCCGAGTTCTTAAGCTAGTTTCAACTAGAGTTGATGACCGCTAATAGCTGTAGTCACCAATTTGGGAACAAAGTCCAGAGCCGAGGACTTAAGATATGCTCTGCGAGACGCTTGGTTTGATTCAAGTTAAAACCTAATTAATCGAATCGCCCGTTGTAGTCACAATAAAACGTGGACCTTCTGGTGAGAAGGAAATGCTAGACCATTATCGCTTTTTTAAAGAAATTTAATATACCTGTTTTTTTTTCCAAAATCTACATTTAAAGGTTTAATCTAAGTAACATTTTTTTTTGAAATACATGAATTAAAGACTACATAGGTTAATCGAATTTACATTGTCCATTGTTAAAAGTTCAAAGTTAAAATTTGAAGAATACGACTTATTTAAAATAAATAGAATTGCATTTAAAACTTCATTAAAAAAAAACTGCAATCGAAATTTTCGTATAAAATTAATCTTCAGAACTCTTTTCTATATAACACCTCACGAGTTGAACCTCTAATGAATATTAACTTTCCTTGAAATTTATTATTTGATCTAATTTACAATTTTCAGTTTAGTAATTGAATCAGAGCCGCTCTTGTTACGTTTAAATTTATACCTTTATTTCTAGCGAAACCGTCTCGAAGTTCGATGCACATTTGATCAAAAAATTATAAAACTGTACACTATCCTATCCACTAGTTCATTTTTTGTTTAAGCGCGCATCAAATGGAACTTACTGCGGTAGGGTCATACTGTGGCCAATTTGGATGTAGCACTGCACCAGTTCGACCGGTGAAATACTACACTCTCACAGAATAGGGACGTGAAGTAACAGCTTCTGCTGTTGCTGAGCGAGTGAGAGTTCCGGTGCCCCCCCCCCCTTTTACCCTTCCATTAACCCAATCACTCTTCGTCAGATATCTTATTTCATCTCAAAAGGCCGGCAGCGCACTGATGACTCTTGTGGGATTGTGAGTCTCCATGGGCGGCGGTGACCATCTAACTACGCAAAGAATACATTTGTGTGATTCATAGTAAATAAGACGCAGGAAATTACACTTTTTCTAAGAATACATACAACATTATCAAATGATAGTTAAACCTGTGCTATTTGACATTAATAGATACGAAAAACTATACCATATATAATTACAATTCACTATTAATTTTCTTCAAAAACTTTGAAAAAATTACTGAACATATTTCTAAGGGAATAACGTACGGTAAAACAATTGTGATTTTCAATAAGCTCTTTCAGGAAATCGCAGGAACATTTACGTAATACAATATTCTTTAACGATTCTCGCAAATAACCGAATTGTCAGCAGTTACGTCCGCCGTTAAAGCCGTCGTAAGTTTACCCTCAAAGGCCTTTCTTTCAATTTTACTCCTCAAGCTTACCTAATACCTTTTGGGCGTAACTTTAATGCCTATTATCTAAGAGCCGCCTCCTTTTACCTCGAATCTAATACTTTGCTTTCTTTGTGTATTTCCTCCGTTCCGTTTCGAGTGTCTCATTGTGGAGGGTTTTCTTTCGCGTCCCCGGCCGACCGCAACGCTTCTAGTTCCGTGCGATACGCGTGGTGGACAAAAACTACAAGTCGGTATTTTCATCTGTGCACATCTAGGGTAGTAATGACTCAGCGGTTAAGAGAACCGGCTTCGTATCAGAAGGTACCGGGTTCGATTTGAGCGAATCGACCAATGAGAACTTAAGTCATATAAAGGCGAAGCCCCTCAATCAATAGAAAGAGCCGAGGGAAAGTGCATCTAAGCTGTGAGTTAAATAATATCTGACACGCATTTTTATCTAATTAATTTATCCGAGGAGAGGTCAATAAAATCGCGGAATAAGGGCGTAAATGGGAACGCGAGAAATTATTACTATGTTTAGCTTACAGCGCTGTTCATCGGTCATATAAGCAGCGCGTTACCGATTTAGTGCGCTCAGTTGTTTGTGAGTTACTGCATAGACAACAAGTCGATCCGCGCACAACTCGGTTGTGAATAAAATTGAACATCGCGCCGTTATTAGGTTTTCACACATTAAGCATCGAAAATCGCCGCATATCTTTATGGAAGAGATGACATCAGTTTACGGAGATCATAGTCCTAGAGAAACTATGATTTATAAGTGACACGCTTTATTTAAACAAGGGTAACAGTCAATTGAAGACGACCTTAGATCCGGGCAGGCTGTAGAAATCACCTTATCAGAAATCGTTGAAGAGGTAGACAAATTAATACTGGAGCACCCGCGTTGAAAAAGAAAGAACTTGCAGAAATAATTATAGTATCACCTTCAACTATCTTAACTGTTTCACAAAACCACCTTAATATGACCAAAGTGAACGCAAGACGGGCGATGAAAATGCCCACGTCACTTCAAGAGAAGCAACAATAAGTTTTTTGACGCTGTGTAATAAAATTTCAGCTGCAATTTTGGGACTTATAGTTACTGGATACGAAACTCGGTTTTTTTATTATGATCCTGAGTTGAAACAAGAGGCTATATAATGGCCTTAAAAAGATACACCATGTCCTTAGAAAATTAAAGTGTCACAGTCTGTCACGAAACTAATGTCTTCTATTTTTTGAGATGTAAAAAGGAATACTTTTGATGGAATATACAGAAAAAGGTGTTAATGTAACCGAGTACTGTGCTACCTTCACTGAGAAGTTAAAAGTGACCACTAAATCTAAAAGAAGAGGAAAATTGATGAAGGGCGTGTTGCTTCTACACGACAATGCGTCGGTGCACACTAGTTATGTTGCAGTGGCCGCTATGCACACGTGACGTTTTAAATTAATAGACAACCCTACAGCCCAGATATGACCCCAAGTGATTACTTTTGGTTTTCAAATATGAAGAAAAAGCTAAGAGGAAAAAAAATTGAAATCGATGAAAAACTGAAAACTGCAGATTCGGCGTATTTCGACTCAAAAGAAAAATATTTTTTTTTTACGAGGGTATGTATAATTTAATTCATCGGTCTGAAAAGTGTATTGCGATAAAATGCGACTATATCGAGAAGTAAAAATATTGTAATGTTATTTTTGTAACACCCAAGTCCTTCGTTCCGCGAATAAATTGACCTCTCCTCGTAACATAATTCGCTAATATACTACATTAGTTTATATTTTGAAGAAAATAGATCAAAACACAAAAAAAACTGTACTAGATTTGAAAAGAAACCGAAAATTGAAACTTTCGCTACTTATTTATTTGTCGACTCACTGAGCGCAAAAGCTATTGAAATGATTTAATTATAAATTGCATTATTATACAAATAGATATTGCCTAAAAAAGTACAAATTAATTTTATTCTTAGATAAATTAGTATATCGCAACTTTAATGTTAAGAGCCGAATTATTTTTATTTTCTGTGTCATATATGAGTTTTATATTACATTTCTAGTATAGCAGTGGTAAAATGTAACAAAAAGGGTAAACACTTATCTTTACTAAATAAATATCCAATTGATTTTGTTATTAATTTTTATCTATATTAATTGAAGTTATTTATGAACGAAATCAATGTCAAAATATTGCAGAATCGAGTTTTTAATAAAACAAATATTTGAGTAATTCCTCAGTTACAAAAGTTTGTTATTGTACAAAAGGTCGGCAATTTGTAAAAATGTAATATGATACTGAAAGTAGTAATAATTAACTGTCAATTTATAGTGTATTAAAACGTTTACTTGATATTTATTAAATATGCGTTTGTAAAGCCTTTAAACAATAAGATCACAAACGTGATATGATAATCTTTAAGATTCTGTCTAAAAATTAAAGGTGCGATTTGTATTAAGGTCATGATTTATTACTTATTTATTTTTGTCATTTAATCAAACCTATGTAAGATTGGTATCCCTAATAAATGTAGCTCATCAAGTGTTTATTCTATACGTAATCTTATTTATTGCTTTTACTCGAATCTTTTAATTAATATATTTTTTCTTCTTTACTAATATCGATGTTACAAACTGCATCACAGACTTAAAAACGTATTATCATAAATTCATCGTTATTTTCCAAATGACGTGTCGTCAAGAATTAATCTACTACTTCTTCTTCCTCCTTCATTCAAGTCTATATATTGTCCTAATACGTGGCCTAATTTATCGCTGTCGCTCGATGGCAGTCCTTTTTCTTAGCGGTCTCTATATTCCCGTTGTACGTTTTTCTATTCGGTGCTAATTATTCTTATTCAGAGTTCCGTACTCAGAGGTATAAAACGGAACTCTTGTACTTTTTTCGTATCTTTCTGTCCTTTCGTCCATCTGTCCGTGCATCACGTCTTTATAATTGCTTCTGTTTTTATCTATTTAGATTATCAAAATATGCAATACGATGTCTTATACGAAAAGCGATACTTTTGCAGTAATTATTAAAAAAAAAAACATTTGCAGTATTTTTCCATTGATGAAACTATGAGATATAGGTATAAAAATTTTTCGATGAGCACGCGAAATCTAAATATTTATAATAAAAATAACTTTTAAATACCTGTATAAACCGCCTTTTAAAACCTTAAAATAATTGAATTATTTGTCTTTGTTAGGATCAACCTACATAAATTGTTAGATCCTTGGGTTAATCTGTGTAAGACCTGCACAATAAAACTGTAGTCGCAGACGTACGAAATAACGAGTCGATGTTGACGTCATAATCACCACGCTGTAATTAATGACGGCCGCATTTAATGACTTATCGATAATTTATATCGTTGTTGTATACAATACCGTTATTGGGTTCTTAGTAATTATGTCTAGTGGAAAGAAAGTTTGTGTTAGTACTTAAGCCTTCAAAGTTGTCAAAAACAATTTAAATTATAAATTTAATATATTAAATAAAATAATGAAAATACTACACAATTATCGAAAACCAAGTTCAACCATCCTAGAAAATGTACTGCGTCGATATGCGAGTCTACTCTCACGACATTGGGTAGAACGAGTAAAGATATCAACTTGTGGTACATTCTCTAATTGCAGTAGAAATTATGGGAAACTGTGGAATATCCTTGATATTAACTTCGCGAAAAAGAGAATAAGCATGGTTAATGTGAATGACAGCAATTGTTGATAGCATTATACACGAGTCTAAAGATAAAAAATGGCAATTTATTTGTCCCCGAATAATCAACAGTGATGACATTAAAATTCCCGTGTAACAAATAAGTTAAAACTTTAAGATTCAAATAACTAGTTAAAAAATAACTGACTTCGAATTTTGGGGTTTAGAGGGAAAATCACCACGATAAACCATATGCAAATACTGAATTTTTGTATAATTCTGTAAAACTGTTTTTCTTACATCTGGTACGATCAAACATTACGTAAATCACAGACGTGAAAACAAATAATATAAAAACGATTATGCTCGTTTCTGCCGACGTTTTGTGAAGCTCTTGGGTGTTTTTATCCTCTAAGAGAGAGAAAGTGCAATACACTACAGATATTTGTGTCATTGATTATTGATATAGGAAGATCAAGGAACGAGATACCTATACTGAATGCAAAATAATTAACAAATAAATCATCAAATAAAAAATCATTCAAATAAAGATGATACTGTGACTCTTCACTCTTGAATAATTTATAACGTGTACCGACATCAAACTTTAATCTACGCAATGGAATTAATAAATGTATTAATATCGAACACTTGACATGGAAAATAGTACCGAAATCTCGACCCCGAAAGGGTTTTCCTCCGGGACAAATAAATAAAGTGCTCGTGTATTAGGATAAATATTTCATATCGGCGTAACGGAACTCGAATGGGAGCAGATCGATGCCGGATGACGTCATAAGCCGTCGGAGGTATATTGTCTTTCTGCTTTATTGGCTCAACGTTGAATCTCAATTTTTCAGACACCTGTGCTGCTGAATGAGCAGGCTTTCGAATATGAAGCTTGTCAATTACTTTTTTTATTCTTTTTCGTTTTTTTTCATTGGCGTATGTATGTTTTATAGATTTCCGTTTGATTGTTTCAGTGGTCGGTGAAAGGTTCACATTTAAAATTTAGGTTTTAGAATGAAAAATAGGTTCATTTAATTAACAGATTTTTATCCTTGACTTAGTTCAAGTTTCGAAGATTAGAACTTTGACGATGATGTTATATTTCTGTTTTAATTTAACATAAAGTTAATAATAGAATTTTATTTTTCTTGGCCTTTTTTTTTGGTCCTCAGAAAGATCTTGATAAAAACCAAATAATATGAGTAACACAATATGTACAAATTTTCTTTACATAATTCAAAATTCTATAAAACTACCAACATGTGATAAATATTCATAAGAACCGGTAACTCTAACTTGACCATTCATAAAAAACGGATCACCATACCATAACTGTTCACAAAGAATCTGTAGCCATTCTCCAACTATTTATAAAAGACATAAATATTTAGGAAATTCATAAGTTCACGCACGCCTCCTACAATTTTCGTTACAAAATAAATACTGTTACTGACTCATGTAATAAAATCAAAAACGAAAAAAAAATTGTTGCCAAGAAATAAGAAGAAAAATTATACCCAAGCAAATCAGTGAACTATTTACATTAACCTCTGCGGTTTTAGTGGCGCCATCACTGTAACGTCAAAACAATAAATGCGTGTCATAATGATTTTTAAAAAACACTATTTTTTAAGTAAACCACAAGGATTAGATCAACAAAATGAAACTACTCTCAATGATTCAAAAGCTAATGAAAAAAAATGTTGCTTGATACATAATGCTTATCGGCCGTCATCATGACCACATACATAATGCATAAACATAGATATCCTTACGTCTATAGATTTTTTTCTCAATTAGTTTATTTTTTATTAAACAGAATAAAAATATTTTTGAGAAATACAATATATGTTAATAAGGACGTTTTTTATTGATATACGTATATTTATATTATCCTTTAAGTGCTATATGAATATAATAAAGATACTTTCAGTTCAGAAATGATCTGATCCAGGCAAGTTGAGAATAGAGCACCACCTAAATGATTCACTTTGTGAGGTGTGCAAAAATTGATCAGCTTACCTACCATCATAAAACACCAGTCGCTTTACCATAAATATTCCTTTTTCGTCTTGGACACAAATATACGCAAAGGCGCATACTGTAATACGTTACGACATTAAATCGTTGAACAGTTTTATGTGACATCCGGAAATACCCACGAGTGGAGCAGGCGGTGTACTAAACTGCGCTTGACGATGAAACATTCATATATTCTCCTTCTGAATACAAGTTACAATAAATTTTGCTCTCACTTCCCTCTCTATTTTATTTACATACAAAATAGTGTATTATTAAATCGGTTTTGTTTACAGAAAATTGATTACAATCAGGTCAATGTTGACATTCATCGAGGGTGATAGAGCCACGGCAAAATTTTACTTTTAAAATAGTCTAAATAAAAATATACTACTTCTTGCAATGAGTCTGACTATAATAATAAGCTACTATAGAATACATAACTATTATAAAAACTTAAGGGTAGTATTACGAATCGATATGGAACTATAATCCGTTAGAAAAATATATTATAAATTAAAATTTAGGGTTAATTCGTAAATATAAATATTCATATAAACCACTTTATATAGGTGCATACCAAAATTAGGGTTTTTGTGGTCCCGTAACTCTAACCCTTATAGGAACACTTCCTTGTCCGTCTACCCGTCTGATCATTTCCCTGTTGAGCCCCTTCTTCTCAGGAACTTTTGGAGGTAGGAATTTGTAGACTCGAATTTTATACATAAAAAAAACATCAATACTGCAGTCGCTTAAAGCTCCATACAACCATGCTTCTAGGTTAATATAATCAAAAACTACGTCAAAAATATGATTATTTTTGTCTTGTATTTTGAAACTCACAAATAAAGAAAATCTATAGTGTGCTCTCCATTTACTTAAAATTATGAAATTTGGCAAGAAGAGAGATCTTACAAAACAAGTAGAGGAAAAATCTGATAACCTATAATTTGTTATATTATGTGAAAAAGTGTTTTTTTTTAATATTGAAAATTTAAATTTGCAAGTGAAATGTGAACCGTGTTATAGAGCAATATACACATGAACTTCTTTTAATTTCGCGTTATGGAAACTTAATACTTTCAAAAATTAGTTATTAAAAAAAAATCTAAAAATTTCGTGACAAAAGCAATAGTTTTGGAATTTCTGGGACTGATATTGCCTGTATCGATATCGAAAATAGACAAAAACTATTGAGATTTTTGATGAACGAATGATGAATGAACGAATATATACATAAGTAATTAAGTTTGTACAAAACTCCGTGTGTGAGTCCTAA
Organism: Eumeta japonica; assembly: GCA_005406025.1. Taxonomy (NCBI): domain Eukaryota; kingdom Metazoa; phylum Arthropoda; class Insecta; order Lepidoptera; family Psychidae; genus Eumeta; species Eumeta japonica. Next base: position 139,440 of record BGZK01000798.1, read on the forward strand.
TCGTACTTGTTTGGTTTTTGTTTTATTTTAATCTCATAACAATTCAAATAAATGTTTGAAAAAAAAAGCATCTTTCTTACAAACAAAAATGTTTATAAGAAAGATGCAAGACAGAAACCTATTTTTAACTGGCCAGTGTTTAATTTTTTTTTTTTTTTAATACTATCTTTCCGAAAACGATGCACAAAACATCCGTTTAACGTTCCGAAACATAAGCAAGCATCCGTCACGTCGCTGAGTGATAGCCCGCTCACCTGCAGCCGCGCATGACCCGCCTTCGCGAACGCGCCGGGGACAAATCGCACACCCGCCCAAACGAATATTTCCGAGTTAGTGAGCATGGGTATTATATAATCAACAAAATAATACCCATGTGAATAGCATACGGAGTGTTAGAGAATAAATCTGGCGTATTAGGCGGGCGTTCGGAGGCGCGCGGCCCAAATCCGCCCGGCGGCGGCGCCCTGCGGAATTAATTAGAAGCCGGGCGAAGCTGTGAACGCTCCTTGACAGCCTTTATGCGTCCGCGTTTCGTGCGAATGTATTCATTATTGTGACGTGCCGAATTTTAATGGGACGCGTTTTTTTTCTTTGGACCTTGTGATTGGCTTATTAATATATGAATATTTAACGAACTAGATAATAAAGTATGCGAATAGAAACGGTCTATATAAGTTTTTTTTTTTACAAATAAACATTTTATAAAGCCCTTTAAACACTTCCGTAATGTAATAAAATGTAATAAAAAAGCGATTATAGTGTTCTATTGTTACAAATTAAACTAAATCGGTTATTGAAAACACTGTCACAGTTAAAGAATATATTTTTTCACAAATGTTTCCAAAAAGAGAGGAGATGTGACTCGATAGTCATCAGGAAAATCATAGAAGCTAACATGCCTAGCTCGCGGACGGTCATTAGCTGAACATTTTTCTCCTATGGTGAAAGATCTGCTCACATCCATTGCGCAGGTAGATTTTTGTTATGATCTCACTTTATTCACGCTATTGATCATCTTCATCTCTATAGCGATATATCCATCGCTAACATAACAAAACACTCATAAGTCCGAGAAAGAGATCGCTACGGCTGTTGAACAAACTATACGAACGTAGCGTTGGGTTTTCTAAGTGAGATTGATTTGTCGGTTAATTGACAAGAAAAAGGAATGGATGGTCTGAAGAGAGTAGATAAATACATTGTAGTAGAATTGTGTTTGAAAAAAATAGTTAATGTTCTCCGTGTTGCTTACCAAAATTGGAAGCTTTGTAGGAATCGCCTGCGTGTAACTAACTCGTATTTATTGTACACAAGTTGATTTAGGAACTTAATTTGAATAATTTCTTGTAAATTTTGATTTTTCCAAAAACTTTCTGTCGTTCCAATGTAAAAATAAAGCTGAAAATATTTTATGTAATATATTGCATTTGATAACTTTACGTTTTAATCTATACGTATGACTGTGAGGTCTTAGGTAATACTGATTGAAAATAAATTGTTTCTTTAATAAAATGGACTGATTGTGATGTATCTCAGTTTAGGGCATAGGTTGTAGTACTTTTCATTTGATCATACGTTGTATAACTTGCAAAATAAAATAAATCACTTCAATGCAATTTTAATTACATTTCAAAGCTTATTTAATAGAATACTTTGATATTTCTGTTGGATGTTTTATGTTTTGGCTGAACTTTTATTTCAAATTTTTCACTCAATATCGGATGAAATATATTTGACATTTCCCTGAGTCGCATATTTGCTTGTAACGTAGACAAAGATAAGAACAAGAATTGTTTTCGTTAACAAAATCAGATATAAATTTTGTCCTTAATAATATATAGAACAACCATGTCAAGAACATAAACGGTTTTGTCCGAAATTTTCATTAACTTTATCATACACAGTACGACAGCCTCTAAACAGCAAAACGCTAACCGCAGTCAGTACTGGCCGTTATACTCCTTATAAACTAGGCCCTTTTGGTCCATAAGAGCGATAGCGGTATCGCGTAAATTCCTTGTAACCTTAACGAGATCGCGTTTAGTAGCTGCGGGACCTTAATAACCCAAAGTAAGATATACACAGGTAGGAATTGGACGGTACACTTTTATTATGTACACCCACATTCGTCCCGACACAAAACATGAGGTGGCCGGTCCCCGATAATTTGATAAGCGGAAACCCTTATTATCCTCTGTGTGTTTTTTCTACTAAACGGATTACACACGGCAAATGTATTTCCTCGTCTCATATGTCGTACTGGCATGCAATATCCTTAATGTGTGCGTCACATTTTCTATAAATTAATACGTGATTGGAAAATAAAAAAAGGAAAATTTGCAATTTTATTTTTATTATATGCGAGGCATAAACTGCGACGTACAAATTTCATCATAATTAGTAGTAAATCGTTATAACAATAACGGTCTAAATACCGTTTTTGAAAACTTTAAAATAATCAAATCATTAAATGTTTTGAGTCATTTTGGATTTATGAAAATCGGACAGAAATCAAAACAACTTTCCTAGTTTTACAAGATATTATAGTTATTCTAGTAGGAAACGAATATTGTAAGAGATTAACCACCAAAGAACGCCCAAAATTGTTATTATTAACATACGAAAAACGACTGTCAATATGCATTTCCTTGGGTAATACGCTTAAATATTCCACGCTTCCATAACGCCATCTCGCTGAAAATATTCAAAACGCCTCGTTGACGTCGCCCGTGACGGCGGCGCGGGTCGGCCGGCGGGCGACGCGACTCGGGCGATCGAATAGCGGTGAAACAATCGCCACTGGCAACCCCATCGGGGGCCTCGTTCAAATGCGGGCGAAAGTTCGGTCCAACTTTGCACTTTCGTAACAAATACCCGCAAATTACTTCTCTCCGTATTACATTACTCGAGAGTTATAACTTCTGAATAATGGAAAGAAATGTTTGAATGGTTAGGATTTACTTAGGCCCTATTATTGTACTTTGTCTCTAAAAGTATGGTTTCCTCTTATTTTCATTTCATTATAGAGCAGATCGTCATTTGAATACTAAAAATTTTATTATACCTATATATATATATAAATTTAAGGACCCTCATAGAAATTACAAAGGTTGTTGTGTTTGGGATATCAAGAATTTTATATGACTATTATATGCAAAGACTATTATATGTAGATAGAACTGCGACGTCGAGCAGTGTCACAGATGTAAGAAGTAATAATGTAAGACCTTCGAGTATCAATATCCTTGACTCAAGGACGCAATCGCCCTTCGAATCAGAGCGAAAGGTTTCACATACGAGGTTCACGCGCGACTGGCGATTATGATAGAAGAAAAATACCCAATCCAGGGTCGAGTAATGACTCCTATGACCCCTTTGGAGTAGCCCTTGTTCTGACTAAAGTGTAGAACTAAGACATACCTTCGCAATGAGAGCCCTGGCACACATCGATATGAGAGCCCTGGAGAACATTCGACGCTTAATCGGAGTTAGCCACAATTCAGCCTGAGTTAAGAAAAATGTTTCATGAAAAACCAGTACTTTTTCGGCAAATACGAATATTCCTCACACATCTCTAGGCGGATGGAGAAAAATAATATTTCCCGGCTCCCCGTTCGGTACACGAGCGGCCTAAATAAATAAAAACTAGTATTTCGATAAGCGCGCCATATCCGCGGGAGCACTCCGCGCCCGCTCCTCTCGTCAGAGTGACGTATGGTAATGCAGCGGCGACGCCCTCGGCCGCGGACCCACTGACATTGATATTTTACGTAGCCTCTCTCACGGAAAAAAAATCCCACAGGAATGTGATATACTCGTTATGCGACCGAAAATCAAAAATCTCATTTCTTCTTGTAAAGGATATCTTGATTTTCCTGTAAGTTTGACTTTGAAGCCAATACAAAACAAAATTAACTCGTCGGATTTTCTATATTTTTCGCCGATTATAATAAAAATATGAAAGGAATTCAGAGACAAGCGTCAAGTATTCTTTTACGAACTGAAAGTCAAAAAAGCAAAGTTCATCCCTTAGATGTTAACTTAACAAATGACATATATGTTAAAGGATCGCAGATATTATTGTTTTTCATATATTCATATATAAAAACGGTCAAATGTGTTTTGATTTAAAAATTCAAAGATACTGTAAACAATTCAGATACTGTTTATTTTGAAGTCTGAAAATGAATTATGTGTATTTCAAAGCGCTTAACTTCAAATATTATTTTCCAATAAAGTGTATAACATTATCATATCGGTACTTAAAATTACTGTATTATTATGTAGGAAAAGTTGATAAAAGCAAACATGTGTATTAATCAAAATGGTATGAAATTTCACAGCAGTTAAGAATAGGACTTGCCATCAAATTATTAGAGGATTACGGTTTGAACAGCCGTAATAATTAAATTTACTGCTTTACAACTTTGAACATTCCACTCACCGTGTTTATGTTTTGCAATGTTCTAGATTGCTGATTCATTACGGTACTATTTCTTATTAAAGAAACATGATTTCAACTTGTTTAATAAAATATACAATATTACTTCGATGGAATCATTTCACTTTACTTTGATGGATTTATTTTTGCTGATTTATCGTAATATCTGTAAGAAATTTTTTAGTTACAGTCCTCTTCGCTACGTAGGCAGATAATAGTTCTTATTGTCATTTTCGAAATTGCCCAAATCTTAACTTTCCTCATGTCATTTCCTCAGACCACAGTTAGGATTATTAAATCAAAAGATAATGCACTGTAAGCATTTACATCCTATAAAGGGACGTGCACGAAGTCAAGATTCTACGATATTAATTTTCACTATAGTCTAAAGTTTTACGTACGTATTTTAAATTAACGAAAAATGCTATATGTTATATATTCAAATACACATATTAATCTTCCTCGATACAAATGAAAGAGGTTAAATTCAAAGTTGTTAATCTTAGTCTATATTTATTGGTAGAAAGAAGAAAAAGTGAGAAAAAACACTTTTTCGTTCTTCGGCTGGGAGTGAAAAGTTTTTTCACTGGTCTCTACTGATCGCACGCATAGCTTGCAAATGTATTGAAAGTATGTATGTAAAGGTAAAAATAAAATTTTGTTAATATGAAATTCAGTGCGAGATTCTTTGTATAAATTAATGTTTTAAATATAATTCTTTGTATAAATAAATGTTTTAAATTGTTACTATTATTTCATCCTTCTTCCTACTATACGAATGAATATTCACATTAAAATGATTTTACCATTCAAAGTCGTTGTCACGTAAAACTTTCGCCCGTATACCGACTTTACAGGCAACCAAATTTTTTGTCTACATATTTCCATATGTGAGTCACAAATAGAATCTAAGAAAAATAACTTATTTTTGATTTATTATACTAGGAACCGATGGCAATATAATCTGGAGAAAGAAATTTGATACGACAAATTAATGTTACAAATTGAACGTCGACTATATTATTTATTATTGTTATATATAAAAAACAGTAGAACTCGGTGTATCTGTACATTGAAGGTATGTATGAAAAATGGAGAGGGGACGATAAGAACAATTTTAAATTTTTTTATCCGTCTCTCTATCTGTGTGTTTGCGCACATCTCTGAAATTACTGATCGGATTTAAATTGCGGTTTTCTTATTTCAAAGCAAATAAGTTTATCTTTGAGCAAAATACAGGCTTATTATCATTTTAATCAGATGTCAGGAAATAAAATTATCGCCATTTAAAAATCTAACAAGAGAAATCGCAAGGCAAATAACAAATGTTAAGTTCGCTTATAAAGATGTCATAATACGAACGAATAACAATGTTCAACAACTGAACTCGACCTTCGAAAAATATACAAAGGAAGGGTAGGACTGGGCGGAATGAACCGTTGAATTAAGAAGGGGATGAGTTGAGATAAAAACTTATGTGACAGGCCAAACCCTATGCGGGCGAATCCGTGGGCAAAAAGCTAAAATAACACAATTACATCAAGCTGGTCTGACATATCAGCAGAGACGCGGTCATACTTTTGCTCATTTCTAAGGATTCTATCGATTTGAAATTTCACAAACTTAAGCACTGTTAGCGGTAATTTGATGAAATGCAGATCTGATATTGCAACATTTTAAATTAACTTCCGCCCCCGGTTTCATCTAAGCGGGTACAGAATGCATTACTTCATCTTTTATATTTGTCAATTTTGCTTTTAATTCCAATCTCGTTCTCTCTTTTAATTCTAGTTCCAATAGACATTGACACCTATTTCGATCCAGGTCACGGTTTTGTCATATTCAATTTCGACCCTGGTTCCATTTTTAATTTAAGTTTTGATTCCAGCTTACAATATCTATTTGGCTACCGGTCATGGTTCCGATTTGTACGTAGGTATCTGAAACAGACCACTTGCGTGAACAATGTTTAAACTATAATTAATATATTTAAAAATGGAACTCTTTGACTGTAGGACAGAGTTAGTTTCATATAACTGTCAATTGTTTTTGCATTGTGACGTCATTTCAAAAATTGCTAGTTTTCATCACTATGAATTTAAGTCGTGAACATTTTCATAGTATGACTTTCTACGATTTTAAGGGTAATTTTACAGGCCAGTAAGCCTCGTTCGGCTTTGAACTGCTTTCGGCTATAAAACACCGTGCAAGACGACTATTTGTAATTGGTTTGCAAAATTCAAGCTCGATCGTGTCAATCTCAGTAACAAATTTCGTGACGATTGCTCGTCCACCGCTGTGAAAAACCAAAACATCGATGATGTGCGCTGTATGATCGAAACAGACAGGCATATGACCTACTATCAGATTAAGGCATCTTTAGGCGTATACACGAGTTAAATATAATCGACCCTACACAAACATTTGGGTATGAAAAAGCTGTGGACTCCACACAGTGTTATTGGGCTCAAAAGACGGACCGCGTCACTTGGAGCAATGCCATGCTTATCAGATTCGAAGAACGGGTATCAAATTTGGTGTGGGATATAGTAACAGATGAAGAAACGTAGATTTGATACGACCCCAAAATATGACAGATATTGACTGTATAGGTCCATCGAGATGAGCCGAAGTGTCCTGCGAGCGAAGTGCCTCTAGCCGGATGATTATAGCAATTTTTTCTCATTTATTTTAGAAATTTTCAGCAAGCTCTGCGTACAAAGCAGAAGCAAATGTTAGTATTAAAATAAAACATGTATATACAGCTTTTCCTAAACAAATTACTTTTAGGTATTGGTGTAATAGTCCGGTTCAATAGTACAAACACACGGATAAGGTCGGGAACAGATGCTAGTAAATATTCAGTTTTCAATACATACGTATATAATACTGCTTTCAAAATAATAATTTTAATATGAAAAGCTAATTGAAAATAGATAAATATTTAGCAAACTGTAAAACGTTGCTGAAGTCGAAACTGCGTCAGTTTTATCGGTGGCCAGTTACCGCTCAGGACTAGCATGTGATTGGCTTTTGCGTTTAATTAAATTTTGATCTCGTATTGAGATAATTCATTGGGGTTTACGTTCAAGGCTTTAACGACATCTCGTTACGTTTGTCACTGCGTGCCCTCGTCGTTTTTAGCCCTTGAAAATTATTTGAAAGCAACCTTTTAATTTACTATGAGAGCCGTGTTTGACGGCGGTTTAACTTCCAAACGGAACGTTAGCGAAGACGTAAACGGCGCCCGTAAAACTATTACGGTGTTCCCCGTTCAGCTGAACATCTGATGACACGGAACCTATTCAAAACACATTTCGTAATAGGAGACACAAACGAAAATTCACTTCCACGGATACTTAAAAAGAATATCGATATTATATAAAATTTGAACACAAAAGAAATAGCTAATATCGTTGAAAACTTTTTAATTAAAATGGTATCCTCGAATTTTATCAAAATGTCAGATAAATGCCAAAGATTACAGAGAAAACTATTCAATAATTTTTAAGTTCAAATACTTCTCAAAAAATATTTGCTCGACAAAATCAACAAATTGGACATCGAAGATTTCCCCTCTGCTTAGTGTCTACATTATCTAGTACTTTTTTAACTTTCCGCTATGAAAATTAAAGAAAAATCACAAAATTGAAAGTTGTTGACGTTGAAATCTGCGTGTGTGCGTGCGTACATGCGTTTGTATGTTTTGTGTGTATGTATACCTCTCAGAAGCTTTGAACGGCTTAACATATTTAAATGCAGCTTGCAATATTCGAAAGGGATCCACTCATCTTAGACTCCCTGAAACGTTGAACTAGTTTCGTTCGGAAGATTTTGAGGAATCATGAAAATAAAGATTACAGAAACATGTTTTTTGAAATTACTTTTAAACGACTCTGCCAATTGATACCAAAATCTAATCAGCTCTTCCTCTAACAGTTGCATCTACTGCCGTAAATTGCATAGAAATCGGCTTACTTGTTCAAGAGATTTCGTTGGAGATAACTTTTTGGAGTGTTTTTGAAGTGAAACTTCTTTATCGGCGTATGGGAGAAATTTTATAGCAATGTAACGTTTTTCTGTTACGCGCCATCTTTATTTCTGGGTAACATTTTTCCGTTACGCGCCATATTTATTCAATGTTATTAATGTCATCGTGGCATAAACATAATTGTTACTAAGGCCACCTGTCACATATACTTTCTGTCAACACCCTAGATCTATTTACAGTTTGCACATATTACATTTTCCTATTATCTAAGTTGAAACCTTTCAACCGACATACATGAACTATATCTCACATTCTTTCATTGAGTGACTCGATTTTATATGTAGCGTTCGATAATTTTCCTACAATTCTATATGGCCTTTTATAACATGGCATTAATTGAAAAGTTTTACCTATCACCCTTCTAGGTACATATACCATTACCAAGTCTCCTACATGAAACTCTGAACATTTCTATTTCTGAAACTCAGTAGTGACGTGAAAAATAATATTTCAATTAAGTGATTAGCGAAAAAAATGTTATAAAGTTATTTGTATCCATGTCTATGATAATAAAAGCCCTTTGCATAAACTTTATCTAATTTATCTTTATTCAACCAATTTCTGTGAAGTTGTAAATAGTAAATCATTTTTCGAAAAATGATGTCATAAAGAAGTTTCACTCGTGTGTACACTAATACACACACACTTTTATTTTACAATATTTTGCTAATTTCGCTATCCATAGATTATGAATATGTCCAGCTATACTTTTAAAAACAACGTTGGTCTTTGCCAAATTCACCAAAATCGGTAGATTTTTCATAAAAGTTGACAAAGTTGAAGAAAGATGTTTTACGAAGTGTTTTTTTAACATGTTTTGTAGTACTCTACCTGTAAACTCTAAAATCTAACCAACTTTTCTTTTCAATAAACAATGTCGATCGTCGTAATTTGTACCAAAATCTGTTACTTCATTCCAGTGATATTGTTTATAAGAAATTCGGAAAAGGGAATTTTCCTAAATTACATTTGAAATTCCTGATGATGTTTAGTACTCGGTCATATTTTTTTGCTCATAACACTGAGACGGATGCAATAAAGCAGATCAAAATCCGACAACGCTTTTTTTAATGAAAAAGCATTTTTTTTAAATATAATATATAGATATCTACCCTCAAAGAGCCCAAAACGTATTAGAACTATATTTTTGAGCTTGGAAAGCTTGAAAAGATATTAAAATCGATCTTTTGAGCGTAACAAACTCAAAATTTGTTAGTACTTCATTTTTGAACGCTTTTAGCTCGAATGTAACAAGAAGTTTCAGCACGTAGAGTTAACCGATTTTTTACATTTACGCTGCATCAAACTATGCTAATAGTAATGTCAACTTTCATATTGGTACGAAAATGTATATACTTTTTGAAATACAAAAGAAATTGCGTATCAAGCGTTATTTTATGAACTTAAATAATATCGTATATTATTTTAAATGTCACTCCCAAAATATGGTTTACCTTTACTGTCGTTACTATAGATAGAGCAATATAAAATGAAAGAACGTCAAATTCGTGCATTAATGAATAAGTTAGGAAAAATTGTAAAATCAATCAAATACAGTAGAGGAAGTCCTTAAAGTCGTACATTGAAATAAGCTGTTCCCTGCAGAAAACATGAGCTTGAAAAATAAGCTACATTCGGACCCGGCGTCTGTCACAAATGAAAAAGCGCTACACGCTGCACCGAGATGACAGCCGCTCGTTAGCAGATGCGATTTATCAAATATTTTAAGACCTTCCGAAACAGCTCAGTTTGAGCATTTGCGTCGCTCTGGTTTATATTACGTATTATAATAGTAAGCAATTGTAAAATATCTCGTTGTACTATAGACTGATGTTGAATACAAACTAATTTCTAATACTACGTTTTTCAATAGGAGGAAGTCTGTAAGTGATCCGATAGTTTGTTTCACACTTAAAGTGTGAAACAAACTATCGTGCTGAAATGCAAAATTACATCGATGAGTAAGAAGGTGTGAAAAAATTATTAAGTAAGTTGTTCTTTTTTTTACAAAAACACTACCTAATAAGAATTACTTATTTAGTTTTTTTAGAATTACTTTTTTGAATTACTTATTTAGCGAATTAATTGTTTGTCTATAAATTATATAAAATTTTCATTTAATAACTTATATGATTTTTTTTTGTGGAATAGTTTTCAAACGTAAAATTATTTTTTCTCAAATGCATCACATTGGTAATTTAAATAATGGGCCTCAATCGAGAGAGGGGCATTATGAAATAAATTTTGATAGTTTGGGAATTGAAAAATAATTGCTTCACAATAATTTCTCATTCCAAATTTTTAAATTCCAGTTTATAGAACTACCCAATGATAACTAATTCAATGAAGTAGGTGACTCTGTTTATTACGATGTGATAGTGAAGATGTAAGAAGTTTTTATTAAGAACATCTTTATTACCGTTCTTCAGTAATCAGATAGCGTCTATAATTTCATTATAAGCACAGGGAAAAATGAGAATAGTGTGAAATGCAGAAAATCGGACCTACAAACAGACCGTAGAAACAAAACCCAATTGATGTGAAAGAGATCCTAAAATGTTGTATAGAAATTTAAGTTAATTCGTTTTTTTGTTATAAAGCATAAGTTATGTGAACCGTAAAGTAAAATTAGGAATCGTCAATGACGTATGTATTAAGGACATTTAATAATACGTGTCCTAAATCGGCTTGTTTCCTAAGAACAAATCGCAGACATTTAGATTAGAAAAAAATCTAATTATCATTTAAAGATTATTTATGGCGTCACGTGACAGTAAACACCAATTGTGACGTTCTACAACATCTGTGTCGTTGACGTTTTCATTCATTAATTTTCATTATAGTTTTATCCCTAACACGTTTATTCTTAGTCATATAGTGAAGACAAACAGATATCATCATGGAATCAGCATAGCAATAACTGGAGTTGACGCCGTTTTATGAGACTGCTCATCGGAATTCAATGTTAAAGCTTCAATGTAAGGAATAAATATTTATGTTTATTACCGATTATTGAGTATGTAGAAAATAAAACACGTCTGAATACAACTGACATTCTAAATAAGACAATAAACAGACTTTGACGATTATAAAATAGATAACCTTAATAGTATATTATTGTTTTAATGTATATTTACATCACATTTACATTAACTAGTTGAGAATACTATAAAATGATCTTCTGTTGATTTGTTGAAAACAATGACTATCATTCCTAAAACTGTATTTAGAGGAACATATTAAGTTTTACAGCGGCAAATCCATTTTATTTTAAAACAAATCTTAGTAAACAAACAGTAGCCGTGACGTCATTCAAGACGCCATGACAGTCTTAGGCGTGACGGAAAATCAAAATACAATTGTAAATATTAGTGATAAAATAAGTGTCTAATAAATAACTAGTTTACAACTCTATCAAACCTATCAGAACCGATGACAATACAATAACTTAAAAAATAAAGGGATCATTATCCTGTGGTGTCAAAACTATAAATGGGCGCTACAGCGAACATATGGGAATCAAACTGTCAGGTTGTCAGAATAATGATGGCAAATGTACAAAAAGAAAAGATGTAGTTTCTTATCATCGGTTAGTTGTCATTTTTACATTATTTTATTTGAATTAAATTCAAATAAAATTTTAACATCCACGCAGTTGTAGTTACAGCTGGCACACAACAAATTCAAATTAGTGTCAATATTAAATAAAAAAAAAATGAACGACTTTACAAGTCAATATACATACTCCTATGAGCATATCCCTTTTTCTATATCAATGGGAGTCGCTTACTAACCACAAAATTCTGCAATACGAATGTTGCGGTATGCACTTTGTAGGTTTTCCTACTGAAATTATTAATCGCTTTCCCACAAAGAACACTCGCACTAACGGGATTCCCGATGTATATTAAATCGCGTACATTGTAATCGCGCGCTGTTTAAGCGCGAAGCCGAAATAATGACAGTTCAAATTACACACTAATTATGCGTATACAAGAGATTACGGACCGAAATTATTATCAAATACATCATTAATCTAGTAATTCGGAGTTATACGGTTTCACGCGGGCGCCGGCAAAGTGTTATTACTTTGTAACACTAACGTATATTAGTGATTCGGTTTTTAAAAAGGCATATTAATAGCCACGCATATAGGCTACAGTAAATTGTTTTGGATATAATTGTGAAATTATCCTCGATGAGCCTGTAAATTATTATTTATTTACTGTTTTCAGCCGGTTTCGCTGCGCGCAAATTGAAATTTAACAGGGACTGCTTAATTTCATGATTTAAATTTGCGTCATTTTTCACTTAATATTTTTATGTTTTATATATAATAAATAAATATAATATAGAATAATCTATTATAACTTACAATCTATCTTTGTATGATATATGATCAAAATCCATTACATTTGAACGTGATGTATGTATGTGTATACAGATTCTAATACTAAAGAAACCATCGATGAGTAAATTAGTATCACACTCTATGGGGTTCGATTAATACATACAGGTGAACAGAACTGTATCAGTGAATTTATATTGATAACAAAGAAAACATCGACTTAAGTATTTATATTTCGTGGTATGGTTGAGTCTCGAAGCTCTAAATAAACGATCACTCCGTATTCACGACAGGCCTAGAAGGTCGTCTAGGAAGAAAGTTATCACGCGCCGAGATGTTTCAGTAACTCAATTGCTCTCTTCCAAATAAGGAGGTAAAAATTCAAGATAAACGAGATGTCGTGATAAAAAAAATTGCCCCCGCAGCCGGCGGGCGAATTTTGCAATTTCCAAGATTATTATTTGTTCCGTAAACGATGTTGCTCCTTTATCAATCTCTTCTAAATGGAATGTAATTGAAACATAAATTTGTCATTTGTCGTTACGCGCTACTACCGTACTTTATTTTTTTTTTGTCTCTCAACTGCGGGACGCTTCGGGACACGCCCCGTTTTCTGATTGTGGTTCGGAGACTAATTTTTCTTTCGGAGGAATTAAATTGCAGAATCGTAATAAAATTTAATGTAACAAGCCCGGCTTACGATTTGGATTGCGCGTTCTCTGCTGTGGTGCTCTCGTTTTAACCAGCTAACATTTATATGAAGACAAAGTTCTAAGAAGGCTTAGTTGTAAGGCAAATACAGGTGTGCGACTAAATGAACACTCGCAACGTGCCGCTTACTAGCGCGCACGTCTAGTAGTCTCATTCGGAGACTAGATGTGCGCGTGACTTCGTATATATGGCATTTTCTTGTAATACGCTGTTATTAGCGTGGCATCTATGTATGTATGTATGTATGTATGTATGTTTGTTTGTATGTAACGGGATCTTCGAAAGTGGTTTTCATCCCGTTCTAAATCTCGGATTAATTTGAAACTTTGCAAACTTATTCAGGACTGATGACAATGCAATGATTTAAATAATGAGACTTATTATCCATACTAGAATTTTCAGAATAAATGATTTTTTTTTATATCGGGCACCCGGTAGTGTCTTTGTGCCAAAGACTAAGGCACGTGTTAAGATATGCGCATGCCTTATTTTTATTCATACTCGAAGACCCGGCAGCGAATTGTGCCAAGTACACGTATAAATTAAATTTTTCGAAGAGGGAGCCTGAGGAACGGCTGTCGCGTCCAGGGGAGACAGCAGGCGCGCAAATTACTCTTTTTACCACATAAGTTACAAGCTTTGAATAAAATATTATGTACTGTAGCTTTTCAACAAATTATATCGAATATATTGCAGTTGTTGCTAAACTCTACAAAACTCACTTTAACGGAGGATTGATGTAATAATAAAAAAAAAGGCGACGAATTTCAAGGAAGGCAGCAGCCGCACAAATTACCCACTTTCATCACAGGGAGGTACAGCCTCAAAAAAATTATAGTTTAAAAAATTTAAAATCACGCACTCATGGTAAGTTTAACTAAAAGGTAAAAGATAAATAATATTTAAAAAAAATTAAGAATCATGCTTGTGTAGATAACCGAAATAAAAAGTAGGAAATAATTTTCAATAAAATTAAATTAAGAATAGAGGGATTAACAAAGAAAATAAATTTCGTTGTAAAAAAGCGTGGAGTGCTTTTTAAGATATTTTCGAAATGACTTTGCTTTCACTAATGTCTGTCAATAAAAGACTTACAATAATTAACATGAAGCATGAGTATAAGTATTCGATTTAAAAAATACAGTTTGCATAAGATGTACATCTTTAAATATAGACATTTCAGGTTTCATACAAAAGACATCCGATGCAGTGTCGAATAAACGTATCCGTTTCTAACACGTCCATACGTTTTCCCAATAATGCGCCATCATTTTTCCACACAAACAAGGACTAATAGCGGACTTCCTACAATACGAACAAATTATTATTCGACCGCATCACTGGCAGTAATTAATTTGCGAACGGGGCGGCGCGGGCGGGGCGGGGCGGTCCGCGCGGCCCCGGCACATACGCACATGTCCGGTAGTTCATGCGTCAACTGATTCTCCGGGATATTGGCTTTATACTTTTATGGGTGATAATCCTTTTTAGGCTTCCGGGGTAAGGGTTATTTATTAATCCAGGACGAAATCAGTATACACATATATATATGTATAAGCGAGATAACACCGACGGACTCGTCACGAGATCTCCGAAACTGTAGGTCCGATTGACTTGGAATTTGGCACAGTTGCTCTTTTCAGGAAGTAGACACTCATGAATTTAGAACGGAAGAAAAGATTTTGCTCATATCCTACCCAAATAAAACATTTCATCATTTCATGTGTACGTGGGCGGAGCCACGGGAAAAAGCTAGTCAGTATATAAACGAAGGCTAAAGCGTGAAACGGGAAGGTTATGAATTAAAGAGACTCTTAAGATTTGGGTAATATAATGCATATATAGGTAGTCGATTAGCATGTCAATGAAACACAAAATCGCACACCGCGTTAATAGAGCAAGATCCCAGTGCGACCAGGCATCACTTATTTTCTGATGAACAAAACGATTAAGATCGAGTAGTGTCAGTATGTACTACGATTTTGTGCCTATCTGGTACCTTTATCAGAGCGTCATTTTCTAGGTATCAGGTAATTGAGGTACGTGAAAACGGAACTCACTCCATTTAAGTTCTGACAGCCGATTTGCACGTATACGTCACACAATATCGTTAAAAGTCAGTAATCGATACTCCCAGACACTTTCCGTCATTATAGCATCACCTCATCATCGCTTCAGAGCTGTCATAAAAACTACTCAGTCTCATTTACAGTCTGAAACTCCATTTTTATATATGTTAGTCAGACAACCATTTTAAAACGTTTTATAAGCAGATATACAGATTCAACCGGCCAAACATCACCTAGATCCGATTTTGATGCCGCTATGAGTATAAGCGAGAGTATATTTTATTATCCACGCCCATGAACATGAATGAGACAAAAAATGAGTGTTATATTGATCTCTCTATCTTTTACGGTCTACTCTTGTCGACTATAAGCGTTCTTTTGTTCACTACGGGATGAAACAACTCATCCGCGAAAATATTAAGTAATATTTATTTGACCTATGATAACAAAATGGACTATTTTGTTTCCATTTTAACACACTATAATGAAGTTTATAACGAGACTAAATAGTAGTTATGTTACGCATCTAGTATAATTATTACGAATAATTTATACGAGATTTATTCGATAAATACGGTTGAATAATAATTAATACTACGTAAACTAGAGTTAAAATCAAAGAAGTTCGTTGTAATATTCAACATCAATGCATGCAGTTATTAAGACTGAATTTTATCGTGATTCCTTCATAGCTCTGAAACTAAATTTATTCATGAAGGTATTTACGGAGCGCTGGGATCTAATACAGCTGATACTAATGCAAACACTGCTGCTACGATCGTATTTTCAGGAATTATTAATTAGATCATAGGTTTTAATGCAATAGAACATGTAAATGCTCTAGGCTGAATAATATGTCGTTCCATCGTGTTATCGAGCTAATTATGTATATCGCTCAACTGTGTATTATCAAAATTTTTTATAACACCTTAATCAAAAATATTGTTACTAGTCTGTGACTAGGTAACGACACTTACAAAAATTAAAAAAATAAATTGAATGTAACAATAATGTGAAGGGACTATAATTTAAAGACGTGAATTGTTTTTCTTTTTTAATTTAAAATAATGAGCAAACGAACATGTGAGTCATTAGAAAATAACGCAACCCGGAGGTTACTGCGTGTGCGCCGCTAGTCTTTTAAGAAGCAATGAGCTTTTTTATTTAAAATCCCCTTGTAGTAGTTCATTGGATATTGCGCTGACGGTAAATCATTCCAAGGTTTTACTGCACGAGGTGGAAAATTTCGCATCAAACGTACTGTGGTAGAACGTTAGTCATCAGGATGATGATTATGATGGTATTTCCAACGAGCAGAACGAGGACGAAATTCAGCTGCAGGAATAAGATTGAATAATTCTTCAGAGCACTTCCCATAATATATGAGATAAAGTATGCTCAAAAATGCTACATTTCTTCACAAAGCTGACAAGTCAAGCTGGCCGGATGTTAGAGGATCGCGATTATTCGAGACTCTCAGCGTTCCATGCGGTGTGGGGGCACGAGTTGATGTTGAGGTGCTCCAAGCTAAAGGTGAAAACGATACTTTACACATGGTCGGATCCGGGTCTTATAAAGTATAAGACAATGATCTGATTAGAAGTTCTGTCGCGTTCTATTCAGTACTTCAAGCTTTTAAAAGCACAAATAAAAATTGTACAACATATCTCATTCAGATCGTGAAGAATAATGTCATCTGTTGTATACAATATGAACCGTGAACTAGATAAATAAAAAGTTAATTTTTTTTCTATTAACGCCTACCGCAATGTCATAATACGTTTTTTGAATAATGCCTTTTGCGTTTATCATCGTACGCGAAAAGGTAAAAAAATCAAAACGCAATATTATATAACAATCACCATTAATAGATATTTGATCAACCCTCACAGAACGAGATCGACACACGGACCCTTCACAAATAACAACGCACCCTGTCAGTTTATTTTTCTCGGCGGCACGGTCGCTGTTGCATCTCCTGCAAATGTATATCTTGTTTTTATACGTACGTCGACTGCTGTAAATTAATCCCTTCCGTCGCGAAAGGACGTCTGTTTATTTATAGGCTTCCGGAGGATTCATTATTCTTTACTTTGTGATGGAAAAAAAAAATTAGACGCTCTGGAAGCAATTTAACTGAGATTGTAACATCTAACGCGTGCATTATTTAATATAATAGTTTCCTATATCGATACATAGTACAAGAGATGGTTCATTGTTCACGACGTTTTTAGTGTTATTATCTCTATTTTTCTAAAAAGATTTGTTTTTAACGTAAATTGTTTTAGCGCTTATAAGAGATGACCTTTAACTATATCAGTAAACGAAGTGGGAGAAAGGCTTGCCGTTAGTGAGCGTATTTGAAACTCGCCGATTGGGCGACAAATTATATAATAGAATATGGCATCGATAATCAAATGACCTGCAAAAGACAGTGCTAGTGTATATTTAGCTTTAGTAAAGGTATTACTAATTTTTGTTAGGAATCGGAGAATGCCATAATCATGGTGCATACATAACGTCATTATAAACACAATGCTATAGATGTTATTGATAAACACCTAAGTTAGTTAACTTTTATTTTTAATACCAAATGTATGAAAATTAGACATAAGTTGTATCAGCACCACTTAATAATATTGGCTATTTGTGTGGAACCGTCAACTGTCTTATGGTAAGGGATACGACGGTAAATAACGAAACCAGCCTGTCCATCACGATCCATGTTATTAGAGCTGTCTCTGTATATTAGAAATAATTTTGGAACACTAATTGCGAGAGCTTACTTCGAGAGATCTGAATCGGAAATAATTATTTATAAAATTTAGTTTATATATCTGCTTGTTGTAGTATTACGCAAAACTCACTGAACGGAATTTTATGGAATTTTATTAGAATAGTAGTTTGGAGATTAATTTTAAATCTGAACTATGTTTGATATAAATCTGTTTATTAGAACCGGGTATGTTATTTTATAATTTATACGCACAAAATTGCAGGAAATACCTGGTAAATTTTGAATATATTGGATATAAAACGTAGTGTTTAAATTCTTATTGTCGTTAATGGCATCTAATATATATATATAATAATAAAAAAAACTTTAAAAGATATGTACGTTAATTTATTCGGGAGAAGCTTGTTTGAACAACGCCGAAAATTTGTAGCGGCGAAAATAGCATGTAGATTAAAAAGAGAAGGTTGTGAATGACCTCCACCCTGCTAATGTATTTTAGAACCCCTATCATAAATAAACAAAACCACCATATAAATAGTTAATTTACTGCCCCTTTGATACGTTTCCTTAGTTGATGAAATTTGTCTAAAGGCCTTTTTTTAACATTATAAAGTAATATAACACGAATTTCAAACGGACTAAAAATTGTTAAATATATTCATTCCCGCAATTCAATACAGATTCGTAACCCCATACAGATTATCCTGACTGTAAGTGATGTAAATCTTTGAAAGCTATGACGGTACTGAATAGATTTAAAACAAAAAAAAAATGAAAGCCGTGTATGTGTATACGCCTCACATTTTTTACTATATCAATCACGGAGTGACGTATTTGATATAGTAATAGTCCACTTACTTAACGGTACGAGGGCTGCTATTTATGTATCCGGAATATAATGAAGAAAGAAACATTTACCATTTAATATCGTTTTTTTGGAGTTTAATCCCTAAGAATCGATTTCATATTTAGGCCCGGGGTATGGAATTTTGTGGGAGTAAAATCAAGTGTTAGATAAATGACGTTACGCTATCGTCATGGTTACTGTTTACATTTCAATCAATCAGAATGTGGCAAATATAATAGATTTTCTCCACGAATCATTGTTAGTGTATACAGAAGGGGGTTCAAAACTATTGAAGAAACGTTACCATGAACTTCCACTTATACTTGGTGGAGATTTTAATATTGATTTTAAAAAAGAAGATGGTTTCCGTTTAGTACAATTTCTGAAAAATGAACTGAACTTCGATTTAATTTCTGACAGAACACTAGGGACAACTAGATATGGTACAACTATTGATGCGATGTTTTCACGATTTATCACACATGTATCTTCCGACATTCATGTATCATATTTTAGTTACCATAAACTAATTGTTTCAGTGTTTAATGATACCGCTATTGTTCCTGTGATAAACATTACGCAAGATAACGTCAATAATAGAGAAAATCAATCTTACTAAAAATTTTATTGTATAACATAATTATTTTCAATATTTTCTTAAATGACGAATTAATTGTTTTAATATTAACATAAATAAATGAATTGTGTATTATGCTTTGAATAATATAATAGATGCTTTCATTTACCATTATACTAATCTATATGTACGATACCATCTTAAAGCAGTAAACTCCATTCGTGCATCGGAGCTGACACACTTTTTTTTATTTACAAATATACGGCATGATGATCGATGCATTTTTGCATATGCTAAAACCAATTTTTATAGCAGTTTTTCCATTCTGATTGAAGTATCTCCAAAACGTGAATTTTGAACGCATCAACGGCCTGTTTACAGCCCGAATAACGCTGACCACGTAATTTATTCTTCACGCTTAGGAATAAATAGAAATTGTTTGGTGCCAAATCGGGGCTGTACGGCGGATGATCCGTCAATTCGGTTCACCTTCCAAAAACTGAAACGTTTCAGCCGATCTGTGACAGCAAGCCTTGCCATTATGAAAAGTGATTCTACGTTGTCGGTTGTTCTTTCTTATTTCTTCAAAGACTTCTGACAAACAAGTAGTCGTATACCACTCCGAATTAACCGTTTTACGATTATCTGTAACACTGTAACCACGTTCCCATTTATACCAAAAAAACAGGCAGCCATTTGATTCAAAGTGCTTTTGGCATAAATCACTTTTATTGGGTTCGGCTCATCTTAGAACATTCACATCGTTGACTGTTATTTAGTTCCGGGGTCATACGCGTAGATCCAATATTTATCAACTATGCGGATATTATAAACAACTTTTGACGCACCATGATTGTATTTTCTATCCTTTTTTTTATACCAATTGACACAAGTCTGTTTTTTATCAATGCTCAAGTTGTATGGAATCCAACGCGAACAAATTTTTTTTACTGCCAAATTTTTATGTAATATTTTATATATGCTCCTCATACTTGTGCCCAGAGACGCCTTTACCTCGCGATATATAACATAACGATTTTGCATTATGAGATCCCGTGCAGCATCTATATTTAGTGGTACAACAACCGACTTAGAAAATCGTCTTTGAGTATAGACCGCCCACGATTAAACTCATTGAACTTGTGATAAACAATGGTTTTCGATGGTTCTTCATCCCTAAAAGTCGAAGTGAGTTGATTGATGCACTATTTTTGAGTTAGCCCACGTCGAAAATCGTAATAAATCATCGCACGAAAATTTTCACGAGTTAAGTCCATGGTGATAAAGACACGCAATTTTCAAAATGACACCACAACGGTTAAATAGTTGACAGCTACATGAAACAAACTGTATTCTATAGCCGAGGAGTTCTATTTTTAAACGTTATAATTACTTTTTAGTGTTAAACGTTGTAATTAATTTTTACGCTGTGTATGTGGCCAGTTCTGGATGCATAAGTAGCAACTCTCGTATGAACTCTGGTCGACAATTGCTCACCACACCCCTCGCTATTATCAATCGCATGCACCCTCAAATTTTTCGTTAAGCTTGTGAAAATAAAAACCGATTGCAGTACGAATCGTAATCGTGAAGTTTAAATGAAATTTAGGCATATTTTTTCATGAATTTTGACAGAAAAGAGATGCAATTTATCCAAAGACATTTTCAAAATCTATGTTCGATTTGTAGTTTTTGTCCAGTGACTCCATTCTTCGGAGCACTATAATAAAAACGTAAAAATGTAAACTATGAAGTTTACGTTTTTAAATCAGTTTCTTGCATCTATTTCAAAGCTGATGCATTGTAATGAAAGTTGCAGGCAAATTGATTGACAACTTTCTAAGTTATCTTAGTCATGATGGCATTACATTTAAGTACTAGATCTGGTGTATTTTAAACCCTGAATAATGTTTTGATGCAATTTTCACCAATATTTCTTTTTTACGATACGTATGATGAGCTGACAAAGAAATGAAATAGTGTAAAGTTAAAAATGATATAATAGCATTGCGACACCTAATAACACCGTTTTATTTCAAACTAGCTTCCGCCCACGGCTCCGTCCGGATGGATTTAGAAGATACTCCATCATTTCTTGTATCAACCGGTAACGCCGTCAATCTTGATCTCGATACTAGTCCCACTCTAAATTCTGATCCTGGTCCCGCTTTTGATTCTAATTCCGGAAACTGACACATAAATTTAAACTTTACCTAATTTTTAAGGTTATTTAAATTTTCATGTCAAATTTTTTTTAAGCTACGAAATGCTTTATAAGTAGTTCAAGAAACTTTTATTATCCTGGCCATATAGATACGTCGACAATATTTAAAATAAAAAGAGTTGTTTACATACTGGCAACGTATAAAGAAGATTAAGAAGACTAAAAAAATGCAATAGGATTTAGAAATGTATACCCAGGTCTTAAGATATTTCAATACTTTGCAATCAGAGATGAACAATTCGATTATGTCTGTAACATGTATATAGATAAGTATAAATCGAATTTTATATTAGTCTTAATTCATATATATTTTATTGTGCATCGCATTTCCTCACGTCTTTAACTATGTTATAAATTGCAATAAAGGAAAATTCAAGCTAGTCATAAGGTCTCTATGTTCCAACCCCATTTAATTTATTTCATTTCTGCTAACTTCTTATTCAAAGAAATGCACAGAGAGTTAAATGGACATTGCACCAGAATATTACATAAAAAAAATTAACAGGCAGTCATTAGGAACTTCCGACGGAGTGAAAACTTAAAACTAAGAACCTAAAATTTTAATTTCAAACAAGAATGATGTGTGACAAAATGAAATAAAATTTAAAATACAATTTTCAAATATACTGTTAACATTAGCATGTCGATGACGTGAACTCACAAAATTTTACCAAACCAAAAATCGCCTAAAGTGCCTAAAGGATTTTTCATTTTGAAATTCACTGTCCTTATTTCATCCATGATATGGATTATAACTTCTTTAGTTACAGCAAGTTGCACTTTATTGGGCAACATTTGCCAAATGAAAGCAAATGCATAAGTGCAATAGAGAATGTTGTATTAATTTTGATAATTCAAAGAAACGAGGAGAAAACGCAACTGCATATTTTATCCTTTTATATGTATATAAATTTAAACGAATACGAAAACAAATTTTATATGTATCAACGAAATGAAATTTGTTTATGCCACGTGACAAGTGTTCGACTGTATTTTTTGCATTACTATTGCAACGTAAATCGTTCTAAAATTATTATTAAGTACTATCTATCATCTCTCTAAATTTCCTTCCGATATTAATATTCATTCAGTTTCACTCGCCTAATTTGAATATTAGAAAATTTAACGGAAAAACAGAAAGAAGGCGGCCATAATTTTTTTTTTCGCCTTGTGTATTCTGACGAATTTTATTCATAAATTCAAAAAAGCAAAATGATGGATTAAACCTTTCCCCAATTGAAAGGTCGGAAAGTGTATATTTTTTTTTTAAACGGCCGCTGAAAAAGGCGGTCCGCGAGCAATGTTCGCTTCTTTTATTAGGTAAATGCAGTTTAACCCTTTGGCGCGCTATTGAAATTTCGGTATTCCACATGAGGGGGGCGCGGGCGCCGGCGCGGGGGGGCCGATGCTTTGTGCGGGTTGGCGGACGCATATTTCACGAATATTACACGCTCTGCGTCCTCACTCGCCGATGCCGAATATATATTCGGTGTGTAAACACCGACGGAATTATTTTCTCTTCCCGCATATTTTGTTTGGTAATGCGAGAAGGGCTAATAATTACTTTGTGATTTAAGGGAAATTCGAATCGCAATTAATTACGTGTGCTGAATTATATTACGTTTAAAGCTCCGATAAGCAATTCCAGTTCGGAAATGTAATTAGCTTCATTATAGTGAATTGCGAATGGATGAATCGATTCCACGAAAGCTTTCACCTATCAATCGCCAGATTTTTCCATTTGAAATCCATTTACGCGTTCCATTTTTAGTACCATTACATCCGTTTTCGGGCGTGCGAATAAGGGAAGATGATGGAAAATACCCGCTGCGACAACGATTCCAAATTAAAAAAATTGTAAAGGGTATTTATGCAATAATTTGTAAAGACTATGTAACAATTTGAATGTAAGTAAATTCATTTAAAGTGTAATTATGTTTTTAATATTTAATGTAACATTTTACATTAAATATGAGAAACATAATGACAGAAAGTGTTATATTATTCGTGTGTTATTAAATATAATACAAAAATTTATTTACTTACTTTGTAGAAATATCATATTGATATCTATGTGACGCCAATAAAACTTGGAAACTGAACAAAAAATTAAAAGAAAATTTGTTTATATGCTGGTTAGACGTGAAGCTCCAGAACTGCTAATCAGGAAAACCTGCAGAACCACTACAGTCCGCTAGCGATATTTCACTATTTTACTTTTAATGCGCAAATGTGAATTGCAAACGATTACGAATCAATTCAGCGTACGAGGTGTTTCGGGCTCAAATTGAGCTAGAGTAACGCGTCTGAGTATAATCTATTTTAAAGTTACGTTACAACCATGATCCATCTCGTGATGCGTTATCGTGAATGAATTAATATGTACCATCTATGTGACGTTTAACGGCTTCAGGGCTTATAGCACTTTTTAAAGGGTCAAGTAGACGTTGATATAAAAATCGAGTGTTTGTCAAGTCCTCGCTGTTTTAAGGGTTTAGTCATTTACATAATGACAGGCAGATTGGAAATCAATAACACGTATACGCATATAATTGTAATGAAAAGTCATCAACAGGGAACAGTAGGCAACAGCAGCTTATAAATCTGTGTCGAATTGCTCCACATTATTAGCAATTTTAATCAGAAATGCTCTGTCGCCACGCTAGAGAAATATTTTGATTTATCGCTAAGTGGCGGTTTTTAAAAACCTCCGCTTATACGTTACTATCCTTTAAGTCAATTGCACCTATAACTTCGGAGATACAACTTCGGAGTAAACCAAAAATATGCAAACAACATAATGTAAAAAAATCATCCAATCAAATACGACAAATTTTCATCGGGTAAGTAAGGAAATATGAATCTGATGCCCCGAAATGAACCAGCTCGACCACACCTTCATAGAATACGGACGTGAAGTAGCAACTTCCGCTGTTGCTCTTCGTCTAGTGAGTGCCGGTCGCCTCCTCCATCAGCCCAATCGCCCTTCCATTAGAATTATATTCTATCCCAAGGGGCTGGCAACACACTGGTGACTCCTCTGGGGTTGCAAAAGCCCACTGGTGCGGGTAACCGTCTATTCTTTGATGGCTCGCCCGCTAGTTTGCTCCTCGTATATTCATAAAAAAAATTACCAGGGAATATTGGAACGGACATACGTACATATAAACCTCCTTTTTTCGCCATTCGCATCGCGGTTTCTCCGCAATGGACTAAAAAGTAAAAAAGCTGTCATCCGGACTAATCGCGTGGCCTGTAAACATTAGAATGCAATTTTCGCCTCTCGAAATGTTATTCGTTTACTGTTCCTGATAAATATCTTATAAACCTTAAACAATTTTATAATTCATATTGATATTAATCAAACCTCTCGCACTTTCTTTAAAAGCGTAATAAGTCTTTAAAACCAAAATTTGTCATGCCAATAAAACTAATTTGTTGTATCAATGAAGATAAGGAAATGTCATATCTATTTATTTAGAAATATCAAACGTATGAAGGCAGAATTTTTGATTAATTCTACAAATTTCTAAAAATCTATTCCCAAAAATAGTATTTCAATTAGAACTTTCTATATATACAATAACTTTAATTTATTATTTCAGTAAAGAGGACACCATAAACTACTATATATATATATCTATGGCTTCTGTTTGTTCATACATTTTTTTTGTTAAATGTGACAAATATTCGTTTTGTGGTTCATTGACTTCATTTCTACAATTTTTACCCCTTTTTCCATCTGTGTCTTTCTGTATGTTTTGTTATGTATTGAAAGCGGTTTAACCGATGTTAATGAAAAACAGTGTACAGTAAGAGCATGTGATTACACAAACGATAGGCTACTGCATGCCTGTCTGTCTTATAGCGGAATGTTCTTTTATACCTTTAATAACGGTTTGACCAATGTTCATGAAAATTGATGTGCACTAAGAACATTTGATCGCAAAAATAATATTACTATGTATTCGATTCACCACATAGTAATTATAAAAAATATTTTTTTTTGTATTTCTTTTATAGATATATTCATTTGTTTTTATATAGTTTAGTACGTGCGTGTATACACATACACGCACACAAGTACACGTACACACGTGTGCTTGTGTTCATATGTGCACACACAAGCGCTGTGTGTGAGCGAGTGAGAAAGAGAGAAAGAGAGAGAGAGAGAGAGAGAAAGAGAGAGGAAGAGTGGAATCATTAACATATTTTAATGATAAGAACTAAGACTGGTAAGTTTTAATTTAAGCCTAGCGAAGCGGACGAGCAATACCTAGTGTATCAAAAGATTGGACTGAAACTTCACAATCATACCCTAATCTATCATATCTGAATGATCACAATTATTTAATTGCACTGAAAAATATATTTCTAGCTGGGTTTCGTTTAATATATTTCGTTGCATTAACTCAATATTTCTTTGCATTAACAAAAAATACATATAATTTAACCAAACGGATTACTAGAACTAATGTTTAGATTGGTTAATACAACCAAAGTTTCGGTTCGATCAAAGTCCACACGGTCCAACCAGTTAGATTATTTAAACTTTTGGTTAGTTTGGCCATTTTTCAATCGAATACTCTTTGTAATGAAATTCATGTGGGCAAGAAAAAACACCTAATGCTTTAATAGCTAGAACTAATAACCTGGAATTTAATATAACAATGTTTATAATGTGCGAATGAGAACTACTAACTTTGTCTGGACTTCAGTTAAAAACTATTGAACGTATAGGTGTGGGAGTTTGGCCGTTCGACGCGGAATCCTTTGTAGATGGATTTAGGCCACATATATATTTTTAATTCCATACACGCATCACCCTTTTAAGATTCCATATCTCAAAAGAGGAAAAAGGAACCCTTATAGGAACACTTCGTTATCCGTCAGCCCGATCGTCAATCCATCCGACTGCCTTCTCTCTCTGTCAAGATCTTTTTCTGAGCAACGCGTTGCGGGGTTAATTCGAAATTAATACAAAATACCTAAGTTTGCGATCCCTTAGATCTGTTCAATTATCAAGATTTTAAATCAATGCAATTAAAAAGTACGACCATTTACGATTACTTTTTAACACTTGTAAACAAAACTCATAAACAAACATTTGTTGAGAGGCAGACTTACTCATTATGATACCTTTTTAAGGAGTCTTTTGATGGACCAAATATCTACACACATAATTAATTTGGAATGGAACCCTCAGGCCTGTGTCCTACTCGCACTTGTTCCGTGTTTTTTTATTTATTTCCTTTCACAACCGTTTACGTCCAACGCAGCGGGCGGGTGACGGCTTGACTATCTATTCATGTAAATACCATCTGTATAGATATCACACATAGTATTATATGTCATAATATAGTTTACCGAATTTTAAACCGTCATTATTTTGTCGTGACACTCGTAAACTCTTATCTGTTGCGCAATCAATTTTATTGGTAATTTTGTAATTTTGCTATTTAAATTTTGTCGCCCCAGGCAAATGATGTATGTTAAGACAATCTTATTTTAGGCATGAGAACTTGGATCATGTCATTCATGCTGGTCCGTTTTGGATTTCTATTTATTGTTTATTCAATTAAAAATATTTTTTTAAGATAAAGTATTGCTCGCACAAAGGTCACATTGCAAAAAATATCTGTAGCCATAACTTTAAAATGTTGAAGTATTTTAATTATGTAACTCCGAATAATCCATTTTACTAACAGATGTTCGGATGTAGGTCGCTTGGAATGCAGTAAGCCGATTGTGATGATTGTTGCCGCCTAAGCCAATAATGAATTGGAGAATAGTAATATTTATACACATGAGAAAACAAATTTGAGTAAAAATATTAGCAATGGATTATACTCGTCAGAAAATGCAGTTTTCCAGATGGACACATATAGATACATTAGATATTTAATTTAACTCTTTTAAACAATTACTGCATTGAAAAAAAAACATATTTTTAAACAAATGCAACGAGTTCGAAATACATAAACAGTGAAAATGCTGTTTATTTGCTCAATATTTATCACGCATCTACAGAAAACACAAGATTCTGTGATTATAATTAATTTTTAAAGTTTTCAAAAATTGTTTTTGTAAATAATTTTTGTCCATAGAGAAATTATCTGCCTGCATTGTTAATTCAAGAATAGCTGAAATCTCAATTAGAATAAGTTTCCTTCTAAATGACAGTAACACGCAGTGTTGGTTAGGTTTTAAAAGTGTAGGAAGCTATAAAACATTTTACATGTTTTATAAATAAAAATAAAACTTGGATTTTTATACAAAATTTAACCTTCATTTAAAGTATAATAATCGTTAATAACTGTGTGGAACCATGAAAAATAAAACAATGAAATACTGTATATATGTATAATGTCGTGGAAAAAAGTTTTTTCGTATTCTACATATAAATTTAAAATATTTTTTCATCATAATTTATTTACATTTAATATATATATATTAAATGTAAATAAACAATGAAGAAAAAGTATTTTTCATCTATCACACACATCTATCTATTAATATATGTGTGTGTATATATATATTTGTATATATATATATTTCCTACAAGACTATGTATTGGTTTTTACAATCACTAATTTGTTAGAACGTAATAAAATTCCAAATACAAAAAACAAGTTTCGTTGTGTTATCTAAATGAAAAATAGAAACGACGAGGCAGCTCTTAATATTAACATTAAGATCTCAAACTTTACCAGAATATTTTTTCATCACTGTCAACGATATTTTTACAGCATATAAAGAAAGAATTTTTTTGGTGCACCCTAATATATATACATCATTTGAAATATGGTTGATATAGCACGTGTTATGAAGCTAAAAACAATCAAAAGCAATATTTTTGTGTGTCATAATTGAAGATGTTATTAATTATGAACAATGTGAAATCATTATGCTGACTAACATTCAACTAAGCTATGTTAATGCCATGTATGGTTAAAATCAGAGCACACGGAATTCTAAGTGAAATTGGAATAAGCGTAATCTATATATATATATTAGGGTACAAGTAGTTTTGAAAGTCCTGTCTTGATGTTAACAAATTCTGAAGAGACCAAAAAGGTGACAATCTGACGGCGCAAGGTCAGGGCTATATGGTGGATGCATTAACACTTCCCAACCAAACTCAATATTTGCTGAATGGCTAGATATGTGTAGTCTTACATTATCATGGTGAAAAACCACACCGTTTCTGTTCATCAATTCCGGCCGTTTTTTCTCTACTTCTTGTTTGACTCTCATCTGCTGTTCACAGTAGAGATCCAAATTGATGTTTTTGTCCGGCGGTAAAAGCTCTTAATGGTTAACGAACTCTCAATCCGATCATACACACAGCATCAACTTATTGCGACTTAATCCGGGTTTCGCTATAGTCTGTGGAGCTTGTTTGCCTTTTTACCATGATCTTTTTTTTGCACCTTCTTGTCGTAGATAATCCATTTCTCAACACCAGTGATGAATCTTCAATCAAATCAATTCAATCAATCAAAACAAAATCGGTATCATTATGTTTCGATAGAAAATCTCAAATGAGTACACGATTCATTAGAAACCAGCAAAGTTACATATATTAAACTTAACATTTTGGTTATTTATAGAAATAAAAAGACGTACATTATATTAATTAACCCTAAAGGGAGTAAAATAAAACATGAAAAGTTCTATGGGAAATCAAAACCGCTGAAGTTATTGATGTCAAAATTTATATTTTAACTAATAATTTCTTATAAAAATCAATGATATATTGATTGTTCCTAAAAGTAACCCTAAAAGGGATGAAATAAAGGTTGAAATTTTAATATAAAAAGAAAGAAACCCCTGACAATTAAGCTATTGACAACAAAACTTTTATTTTAGCTGCTTATTACAAATGAAAAATAATGACGTGTATCGTTTTAAAAAAGCAGCTCTTAGAGAGGAAATAAGAATTGAAATGTTTTATGAAAAATTGAAACCGTTATGCGTTTTATTGTAACGTGAAGGAGAAACTTTAGAAAAAAAACTAGGCTTCATCTTCATATTTCTGCAACCAAAATTTAAAAATTTTCTTACTCAGAAATATAATCCAAATTTAATTTTGATACAACAAACTTGTTACGTCGTTGAAATCAGAACTGTGACCGATAGCAGAGTTGAAATGGCACACAGGAAGAGAAATAGAATTAAAAGTAAGATCGAGATCAAAATTGAGAATGAGACCATGTGTGTGGGATCAAACTTGAATCAAAAGCGAAATTGGAATCTACTTAGATCGCGAACGGAGTCAGAATTAAAAGAAGGACCGCAATTGGAATCGAAAGTAAAAGAAATTGATACCGACAGCAGAACCGGTATCAGAATCGAGAACGGGATAGTGACCGGGATCTTAATTTCGTGACGGGGCGATATACAAGATGGAGGAATTAATTTTATGACTAAGCGGGCGGAGCTGCGGACAAAAACTAGTATTTACATAAATGAAACACGTAAATTAAATACATATATGCACAGAATTAATTACTGAAATAATCTTCGATATATGTGTACTTATGATTGCTTATTGTTCAAATTTATTATATTAATTTAGTATTATGGCACATCAAACTCGTATTTGAATTAAGGTGATTGAGCGTACTACAATTTATTTCCAATATGGAAGTATAATTCATTATATAATAACGAATTTTATGGACTTTTGCGCTGTCAATAATGATCTGATTCCGCCTTTGTTCTCGATTTCAATATCGATCCTTCTCCTGATTCTGATTCAAGTTCGGCTTTGTATTACTTATTTAGTCTCAATGTCGCTATTGACTTCGGTTCCGTCCTCGATTCTAACTTTAAATTGTCTAACAACAATGTATATTATGACGCCCAAAACATATATACCCTGCTAAATTATTTTATTATGTAAAACAATCTTTTCAGTTTTCGATTGATGAGGCAGTTGTCGCTCTTTGACACATTGTTATTAGCAATAACCTATAGGTTTCATTTAAAGTAAAAATTCGTTATATGTTTAAGTAAACGAAGCGGCAGGTAAAAGCCAGTATATACTTAGAGCTGACCAGTTTCATACCAAAAAAAAAACTTCATAAATCGATCCAGTGGTTCTGGAGCTATCAACGCATGAATGGCCAGACAGACGAGACACAACATGGTTTCTGTATAAGAAATCCGTAAATATCTTTTAGTGATATCCTGTATAATTTATATATCGTATAATTATTCACAATTACATACAAAGGCATAAATTACCGCCTTTAGGGTCTCCTCGGTGTTATCAGCAAATTGTATTAGAAAATCGTTATTAAAAGGGTTATGAATGACACAAAAAGTAAGATGTCTGATGTACAAGCAGTATTTTGAAAAAAGTTGGGGTGTATGGAGTAAGTTTTTTCCTCTGCAAACCATTACGGAAAAGTTTTTGGCCAAGAGCCAAAAGGTCTTCTGTGTTTTTGTAGATATGGAAAAAGCTTATGATAGAGTGATAATGAATGATATATGGAGAACCCCATATACGAATGGTGTAAGTAATGAATTGGTATGAGCACTGTAATCTCTACACAAAGACTCCAGTGCCTATGTCAGAATTAATGGGTCATACTCTGACCTGTTTGACATTCGTAGAGTTGTCAGGCAGGAATGTATAGCTTCACCATGGCTATTAAACTTATTCACGGATAATTATCGGTATGATTTGATAAGTTTGAATGTAGACTAAGGCTATCTGTCAAATGTCTTGTGTACGCAGACGACCAAGACGACTTTGCGACTTGGCGCGCGAGTCAAAAGTAACCCAAGTTAATGATTACGTTAAGAATAGAGAAATAAAAGTAATTTTCAGTTAGATTAAAGTCATGTATTTGAAAGAAGCAAATCATGACTGATAGCTATGTATATAGAAGGTGAGAGAGTTGAACAAATGCAAGATTTTATGCACTCGAGTAGTTTGGTAACAATTGATAGTAAATATGATAAGATATTGAAAGGAGAGTAAATTCAGGAAATAAAGTGAATGGGGCCTTGCTTGCTGTTATGAGTAATAAAAATGCTTGCGACAAGCGCATCCGGATATTCATAAGGAAGGCTTGATATCTACACTTACGTGTGGTAATAAATGTTCGGTATGGCAGAAGAAAAATTAAAGTACAATCAATATAGTGGAGCTGCAATTTCTGCGTAGTTGAGAGTGTCTTTAAAAGATAGATGTAGGCACATTGATGTCAGAGAGCGGTGTGATTTGAAAAAAGACATAGTGGTTAGAGTGGAAAATGTATATTGTCGTGGTTTGGCCATCTGAAAAAGATGAATAAAAGTAGATGGACGAAACAGATTTACAGAGCAAACGTGTGTGACGGAAAGATGGGCAAGGGTCACCCTAGGAAATTTTATGTCATCCAAGTTGGTGGAACATAAATTCTAAATTTTAAGAACCAGAAACTGAGTAGCTTGCACGAAAAGATGATGGATGTCAGTGAAGAAAAAGACATATGCAAAGATCGTATCGTGTGGAAATTTATAGTCTTTACCTACCCTTCTGAAAAATAGACATAAGTTTTACTGTCTATTGTATGCAGATTTTAACATTACTATATATATAACTACTTGCAGATTTCTTTTAACGGTTAATAACCATAATGACTAACTTTGTAAGCAATTCAAAAAAATTATACGACTCGGTATTTCACAAAAGTGCTTTTTGAATTTACAGTTGTTCTTATTTTATTTGAACCGGTTTTCATTAGAATTGTTATGTACGAGACGGGGAAAAAAATCACAGTTAGTAAACAAACTGAACTCTCGAGAAAAATACGCCTAAAGTTAACTCCGCCCGGACGCCGGCGCATCTCATAAACAAGCTGAGATATGAAAACGCGTTTCGTAAACAATATACGTTGGCTCTTTATTTGAAACAAAAATGTTGCTTTGTCGCTAATTATCAGTTGATTTTTAACCAAAATCAAAAAAAAATGAGTGCTTAATTATTAAAAGTCCTATATTTATCATTATAAACGTGAAAGTGACGATAACACTAATCTATAGATTTTATTACAATATAACTTATATTATACAGTAACATATAAGTCATAATTTCTAAAGACACAAATTTTTGTCCGCTGTTTTGCTCGCATGATCGTAAAATGACTTCTTGGATCGGTTATCGGTCAGTTATTTGACACTTATCACAACTATTTTCAAGGAATTCAACATGTTTCCGGGACTGGAAACATGAATAGGATCGAAACCGAGTTCAGGAGCTTGTGTAAAATCATTACAAAGTAAAAAAAAAAGCGGCAGTACATATGTTTTTATTGTAAAAGTTGAAATTCCTCTGCGATAATTTCTCCGAAATTGAATCAAAAGCAAAACCGGCTTCTAGATCAAAACTGAATCTCAATCGAAATTAAAAGCGGGATAAGGATCAATATCGAGAACGAGACCGAGATCGGAATTATTATTGATAGCGTACACAGTTGGTATAAAAGACAAAAGAATACATTTTATACCAACGCGGACGGAGCCGCGTACAAAAACTGCTTGAGATATAAAAAACACACACATAATACATAGAAACATTTTAATCATACCTAAAAATTTACTTCGCTCAATGATAAAAAGTAATGATGGAGTGAAACTATTTTTACGAATAGGCACATATCTCATCAAAACGTATCTCTATTTTTAGCTAATACGAGTACGAAATACTGATCATCCAACATTGTCTCGCCTCTGTCCACTGCAAATACAGCTGAAATTTTTCGGCTCATCGTTCACTTCTTCATGACGTTTGATCCTAGGTTATCTGTAACCATTTAACTTATGCCCTTTACCAGGTTGTGGGCTCATCCAGTGGGAGGCGTTCCCACGCTGTAACGTGTCCAGTTCGCGGTTGCCACTCAGAAGCCTTTTTCCCGGGCAGTAATCTGCTCTGTGAGCGACGTAGGCCTGGCCATTGCAACTTCGACTTACTGAACTATGCCAACCGCTCCGGTTCTTTTGCGAATTTCAACTCGCAGTGAATCCTTGTAGTTAACACTGCAAATTCGCCGAATGATATTTGACCAAATCGCTATTACACAGAACTGGGTTATGAACCACTCCGGCTTATCTGGTAGGCGCTTTTCGCTGAAGCTAGGAGGTCTTGACAGTTAGGGCAATGATCTTCGTTTGGGGTTGTGGTAAGTACTTATACCTTAAAAAGTCACTTATTCAAGTCATATTTAACAAATTAAGTTTGTCTTTTATTATTTTGTATCAGATTGTCGAATCGTATCAATGATCTTGTGTTTAAATAATGGAAAATATTCAAATATATTTCAACAAAAAAAAGACGTTTTAATAAATGAATAATAATAGTACAATTTATCATCATATAGACAAAAAAAATATGATTTGCCAGATTGAGAAAAATTAAAAGAAATAAAACAGTCAATTAAATATGATTTGATCTCAAAATTACACTTAGAGCTGTTAAAAACTTACCAACACTTCGAAAATATGTGAGTGTAGAGAAAAATCATCACAAGGAACTAAAAATGTGTTTTATCTACAATAATTAGTCGAATTTAGAAGATTATTATATATCATTAATATTAATTTGAAGGTGACCTTTCAAACTATCATTAATAAAAATGCTACATTATTTAGACCCATATGAAAATATTTTGAAAAATACTTAAAAAATATCGTCAAATAAGTTGTGAAACTAGTGAATTTAATAAATTAATTGATGAAATTTAAATAATTAAAGTTATTCTAATCTTTAATGACGATTCGAAATTGTTAATGACATACATCTAATACTTTTTTAATCTAATTTATAAGCCACGGTTCCTATTACCAAATCGTATATCGTCAACTTAATTTATATGGTACAACGTTAAATTTTACATAATTATAACAAAAAATAATCTTACCATATAATATTAGAGTCCTTTTATCTGGCAAAGGGCACTAATCCTTAAAAGTTAATCAAACGTAAAAATCACCTTACGTATAAACACTAAGTCGTCCAATTCACACGAACATGACAAGTTCACAGTTCCGCGGATTAATTTCCAATCTATGCCGAATAAAGGGAAGATCGATGTAAGAAAGTCTACGAAACGCGTAGAGGTCTCGCTGGCGTGCTACGAACGACCGTCCGCCGTAGCGCCGTAGCCACACTGGGCCGGCGGCGGCCGACGCGCCGCGGGCGCGGCCGAGCGCCGCCGAGCGCGTCCGAGTGCCGTAAGCCGTGATTGATATCAAATGAAATGTGAGGAATGAGTAGTTCCAGAGAGCTCTTTGTTTCAAGGATTCCATTTTTTGTCGCCGACGCCGTTACGTCCCGGCCCGCGGCCGCGTTACGGCTGCGTTCTGATGACAAAGGGATTTTCCAGTCATTATACGGGACTACTGGAATAGACGGCCGTTTTTGCGTTCCGCGGGGGAAATATTTTCGACATATTGAATTCCGTATCTCCACTACTATAGTTTTCTCGGTATAGACTATAAAAAAATCCTAATACTAAATCGCTAGCGCACTATCAGAGTGGGGTTACATAAATATACACGTCGAGTAGCCCGATAAAATAAACTAAAGACGCCTGAAGAAAGAATATGAAAAATTGTGGAATAAATGA
The DNA here is from genome assembly GCA_005406025.1 of Eumeta japonica. NCBI lineage: Eukaryota > Metazoa > Arthropoda > Insecta > Lepidoptera > Psychidae > Eumeta > Eumeta japonica. The sequence continues at coordinate 175,067 of BGZK01000798.1, forward strand.
ATAACGGAGCTTCATTTCTTGAATTTTTGACGTGACAACGTCTTAAATTAGGTTGCGGCTGGGAGTCACTTATGAAAAAGTGTAACGCTCGGTAACGTAACGATGAGTCACCGAACGAGAGAGGCCCGCCGAATGCCTGCGTCTCTCCCACTCAACTATGATCGGTCTGCCGCGCGCAGCACTAGAGAATTAGTGCATAGCTTGCAAATGTATTGCAAGTTATTGTATGTATATTTGTATATAAATACGTATGTATGTGTAAAGGTAAAAATAAAATTTTGTTAATATGAAATTCAGTGCGAGATTCTTTGTATAAATTAATGTTTTAAATATAATTCTTTGTATAAATAAATGTTTTAAATTGTTACTATTATTTCATCCTTCTTCCTACTATACGAATGAATATTCACATTAAAATGATTTTACCATTCAAAGTCGTTGTCACGTAAAACTTTCGCCCGTATACCGACTTTACAGGCAACCAAATTTTTTATAGAAAAATGTTAAGGGCCGATACATTATACGTTTTAAATGATTAATTTTTTTTTATTCTCTCTCAAGTTATTTCGACGAGTTACTATGACAAATAAGCGGATGGCTCGGAATCGCACGGTCGGATATGAAGGCGTTCTCGAGGGACAACTGGAAAGTGATCCTCGAGAAGATATCCTAAGTCTATATATTTAAATCTAAATCACATATTGGTACGTCGCATACACGTGTTTTAATATTGCCAAGTAAAATCACGACCATAATTAAAATGTGTTTCGAGATATGTTACTGACATATTTTCGAATGGCTCTTAACTGTTTTAAAATATTTACCAAGCAGACGATGGTAGCCGCGTGATCAGCAAATTGTTCGAAGGTAGCGGGTTTGATTCCTGATCATCGAAGAACGGGCCAATAATATTTATCTTCCATCTAAATTAAACCACTTGATTCGTTGCTCTGTTCGATCACAGATCCTTTCACCGTATTGGTGACAACAAGCGCAAACAAGCGCAAACAGCCTCCATCACCACTGAGCGTGGTGTTTTAGTGTTTTCCTTCAATCTTCAATTAAATATGATAGGATAATGAGAATCTACGAGTTTTAAATTATTTCGGTATGTCCGCTCAAGTACTATTTTTTAGACTGATACGTTATAAAGCTCAAGTGTTTTATGGTCGATCGCAAAGTACTATAAATACAATAAGCTCTCACTATTTCAGTCCAGTTATATTTAAGTGCTTTTTAAAACCTTTTGAGGTAAATTATTTATATTTTTACGGTATGATGAATATATCATTAGATGTTACAACAAAAAAGACGCTTAAGGAACGTTTGTAACATTTCAATTATTTTTAAAGGTGTTATGTAATATAGTTTTGTCATCCGTCTCTATATGATGTCTATATATCAACTAAGCTTTTATTTATAAAATTCAAATTGTGCATATCAAGCTTACCTTCTTCGTTGACAAAGAAATTAATATTTTGTTAAAAGGACATGCACATTATTTTTGTTATAACTACGCAAAATCACTAAAGCCTACGTTGTTAATGCAAATCTAATAAGGCTCTAACCATTTTTAATTTTTCTTGATAGATTCTTTTAACTTTTTAAACAGTACATATTTTTATAAAAAAAAATCTTAAGTTAACATTTCCCAATGAAAGAGATGATTTAAATAATGATATAGATACTTGAAAATTGCTTTATAGTTTCACGTATGCAAAGAGTCCCCTTCAGTTCAAATCGATTATTTGAGAAAAAGGCCTAAGTTTGTAGAAATACTTAAGTAGCGGTGTTGGCAGAGTCAGGGTCAAAGGCGATCTCATAAGTACCCTTCCAAAAGTAGGGTTCGATAGATTGTGACCTCGCTGTCCTTAATGCTTTTCCTCCGAGAAATTATTCCGCAGACAAAAAAGTCCGACATTTTGAAGAAACTAACTTACTCGTTTACATATTCAATGAATCTTCATTACGTTATATTTCGCAAACCTTTTAAATTTACAGTCCGATATATTGTTTCGTTATATTATTTTTGGTATGTATTAGTACAAATGAAATTTATAGATCTTTATAAATAATTAAAGTCATTTATGAGCAATTATTGACTCTCATTCTCTAAGAAGACATAAAACAACGATTTTCATATTATGGGTGTACTGGTGTCCTACTTATAATCGATATAATCAACAACAAAGTCGCACACAATTTTGCAACTTTTAGTATCTATTCGTCTAACATATTTACTTTTAATGAAAATCAATAAATAATAACTTTTAAACGACATGGAAACAATTATGCTGCAGTATATTTAAATTAGATAGAATTATTTTAGAAAAATGCCAAAACTTACATATTTTAATTTAACAAATTTTATGAATTTGTAAAGTTTTACGTAAAAGCGTTTCATAAATCTTCAAACATTGCTTTATTATCTCTTTTGCATAATGAATAATCTATCACGTTTATCTTCAATTTTTATGATTATTGAACGTAAATGAGTACTGTTTCGTTTTGTTATAACGAAACAAACCGTAACAAAAAAAAATTAAGTCAACATATTTCATATTTTTGTTGGAGGTTTTTTTTAATTGGTTGTTATAAATGGTTGTAAGAATTGGTTGAGTAACCAAATCGGTAATCTAAGATTTAGTAAGTGCAGTATCTCCAATTCATAAAGAAACAAAATACATAGATATGACTTTACTACGACTTCAGTATAAACTGAAATATTTATGGTGCAGTTTTCTTCCTTTTTGTTGTAATAACAAAATATGTCTAAGTATGAGACGCGAGACTGTCGTTGCACTAAAAATATTAAATGAAATTAATATTTTTTTAGTTATGACTCGTCAATTTCTAAATTTTTTTGTTATTTGCATTATAGATTGAATTTTAAGTTTTGATTTATGTATGAAGTGTCGATGTCTAAGCGGCGAGATTATTCTAACCAGATAATAATACACAGGTTTGAAATCTGACCACGGAGAAATTAACCCATCAATTCTTAATTTATATCCATTTAATCCTTTCACTCTGTGTCTCGTAGACCGCGTTACTTCTGTCGCCGTCGTCGTCGCTGCATTAATAAGGACTACAGTCGGCGAACCGCGACCCTTACAAGACAATCGTGAAAGCACAAAGCACGAGCCCGATCCCAACAACCCAACTTGTGAATACATATGTACCTATGCGAATCACGCAATTAAAAAAAAGTGTTACTTGTTTGTAGCACGTGGTACGGCCATGCTGTGGAGGACTTCGTTACGGCACGTGATTGAGCCGGTTCGACCGGTGAAATATTATACTCCCATGGCGTACAAACGTGAAGTAGCAGTTTCTCTTGCTTCATCAATCGAGTGAGAGTCCGGTGACCCACACCTTTTTTATGAGATATTCCATCCGTTTCTAAATAACTGGCAATGTACTGTTGACTCTTATGGGAATGCCAATGTCTATAGGCGGCAGTGCCAGAAAAAATATAATGAAGGTATACATTGCATTAACAATAACAATGATATTTAAGAAGATTTAATCAATACGTTTTTAGGGTTCCGAGGGTTTTCCAAAATGGCAAAAACGGAACCCTTATAGTTTTATCATGTCCGTCCGTCCGTCCATCTATCTGTCTGTATGTCACAGGTATTTTATTGAAAAACTACAAGAGGTATATTGATGAAATTCGGAGTATAGGTGTCTTGTGTAAGCCTTTACTTAGTTTAGTAATTAAATAACAACAATAAATATTTCTAGGGGGGCACTTCATACGTTTAACAGAAAATGAATTTTTTTTTTTTGCAATGAACATCAATTTGTAGTATATATTTCGACAGCGGTTTTAAAAACACTTCAAGGTTTTTTAAGTAATTTTTTTGATTAATATAATATTTTTGAAAATAATCTCTCCAAAAGTAGTAGAAATTGTGTCCCTCCTCTATATATTTCAACTCGTACATTGAAAAAATATGAAAAAAGTTACAAATAAAACGCTTAATAAATACTTTAAAAATTTTTTTTTATGTATTCGGATGTACTGTTTTTGAGTTATTTCCGAAAGATTGCGCTTCTCAACAAAAGAACATAAGTGCCGTGATGATACGCTCTTTTACTGGTGAACTTTACACTAGTTTCAGAGTAATAGTCGACATACCTACTTGTTTTTCTAGTTTTAGGTGACTAAAATGCTCATATATATTCTGTGCGGGAAACATGGAAAAAAGTGTAATAACATAGTTTTTCCTATAAAGTGCACTTTTTTGAAGTAACGGCTTCAGAACCCTACATTGAGCATGGTTCGATATGCTTTTGGCAGTTTTTTATTGAATATAAATTAATGCCACTTCTAAATTAAAAATTAATTTACTCCATCTTTTTCGTTGTATAATAAAACGCTTATAAGAGACTATCAAAAAATACCAATATTGTGTCTTTGATTTTTGCTATTACCAAAATCCCAATCCAACATGACACATAGTCATAAGACGCACCAGGAGTAGAGCAGCTTGTTGTGCTAAAACTTAAAATTGAATTTCAAAGGGTCATTGGTGATAACGATGACGGCTTGGTTAATAAAAAACATTCTCCCGATTACATTCCTATTCTATGCGACGCACGAAAAGGGTACCTACCTACACATCGTGCTGTCTTAAAAACCAATTATAGTTCCGACCTCCTCAAAATTACGATTCTCAACAGGAACTTATGCTCCTCGGATATTCAATTAACGCTAAGTCCTCACTCAACAGGGTTTAGGTTATTAAGCACTCTCCTCACGGGGGTGCGCCGCCCGACCCATCGATAATGCGGATAAATTTTAGAACATCTCCGCTAAGCTTCGAGAACGTAAAAGCTAACTCCTGTATACGACCCCGGCTGGGCATATTGGAGCGCTCAAACTAATTGGTTGTGGTCCGCCAATGGTAACGACTATGGTATTCGAATGGTAAAAGATGCTATCGCGTCAACTGAGAGCTATACCTCCATAAAATGATATTATACACCTACACCATTAGGTCGATAAGTTGAATTTATGTATAGCGACCGAACGTATATCCTTCATTAACTGTATACCGACAACTAACTAGTACACTAACATAAATAACGGATTCTGTAAATTACGTTTGCAATATGAAAGCGTTATTGATTGGTTCTTTTATTGAAAAAAAACGTATATTAAAATATGTACAACTTATGTTTCGATCTCAAAAGAATTGTCGTGAGAAAAATTATCTGACAAATAAATGAAAAGACGCTCAAGATTCTTTATCATAAATTTTCAACACCTATTAGACCAGCATCAACAGATACTTATGAAGAAGACCTATTTTTTACAATGAGATATAGTGTAGTTAATACAAGTAGGACAAGCTGCCTCGCATAAAAATTAAAAAAAAAATAATATGGGGTATCTCATCTATACGACCATACATGTTTTTTTTTTGTAACAATAAAAACACCATAGGTGTTCTTGCGCGCGTTTATATGTGTCTGTTCGTCACTTGTTACCTTATAACTCTGAAACAAATTGAGGTACCTGAATCATCCTTTCAGATTTATCTTGTTCTTATATATTTTTAGCTTAGCCCAATAGTTTTTGTGATCTGAAACTCGTTATGTTGGTGCGTCTGTTATGCCTGCCAGCCTAACCACATCATCAATTCTGATAGAGGGAGGCCATCGCACGTTGTGATGTTACAATTCGTGGTCCCCACTCGAGATCCTTTCTTTCCCAGCGGTTATCAGTACTACGTTATACATACGCATAAAAAAATATTTATAATATACAATATAAATATGTGTAAATACAAAAATGACATAATAAGTATTTTTCATGTTGTAAAACTACTTTTTACATGCTATTCTTATAAATATTTCATAGCAATTTATTATTATTTGCTATTAAACTATTCTAACTATTCACATATAAGATGCAAATTTATTATTATTTTGATCATTTAATTTCATTTTTGTTTTACCTAAAAGAAATTTCTTCATATTTAGGTACGTAAAGCATATCTCACTTTGTGTGATGTAGCGGTTGTTAAAAATATTTGGATCGCTGAACATAAAACAGATCCCTCACTTTGTGGGCTTCATCGAGGTAGGTTACAGCAGATACGGAATAAAAACTAACGATTTCTTTTGAACTAAATGATTCTCAGTCCACGGTCTTTTTTTAATTAATGCTTTTATCTAGTATCAGAACTCTTTTTGATTTCAATATAAACCACAGAAGTTGTACGAACTACTTAGATTTTTGTATTGTACTAATCCTAAACTGGCTGCTGTTTTAGCTCAGAACAATGCCTGAATAATTACATAAAATGTCAAGATCAAAATATTTATAGTCTCAGAAACAGATAGTAAAAGCAAATTATTTCAAAATATTATTTCTCTTTCAATTTAGTGTATATACAATATTAACGGGAACTTTATTAGAAAATAGATCAATATAGAAGATTGTTAAGCTCGGTAATAAAGTGTTTCAACCCTGACATTCATTATTTGTACTTTATGTAAAATAAACACCGCGGCTTATAACATATTAGCAAAATTCTAGCTTTATCAAGATTTTTTAATTAATAGTGGAGTTTACTCGCTAAGAATAGATTTTCATATATAGCCGTCAGTACACCAATAGACGAGGAACAAAATCTAATGTTAACAAAGACTAAAGTCGTTATGTTGTTCCTTATAAGAATAAGGGAATCAACAATACGCTGAATCAACAATACGCTATGAAATATTAATAGCGCACACGAACTTAGAATAGTTCGCATTCATTCATAATAGACTGGAGAAACAGTTTCATGATTCAGTATTAAAGGAAAAATGTCGAACACTTACAATTGGATGCTATATAATGTGACTCTTATCCTTCGATAGTGCCCTTCAATAATATATGTAACGAGTTTCGACATGGTCGTACGTCGTTTTTGATGAGCCACGCCCAGGTGCCCCGACAATGGCTATCACGGAGGGTAACGTGACGAAAATCCACGATCTCGTATAATAGACCGCAGATTGAAAGTGCGTAAGATAGCTGAGACAGAAGGCATTTTAAAAGACCACATCGGTCATATCCTGCATGAAGTATTGGGTATGAGAAAGCTATCGGCGCGATGGGTGTGCGTTTGCTAATTCCGGATAACAACCGCAGTCGTGAGTCCACTTCCGAGCAGTGTTTGACGATCTTTAAGCACAATCCAAAGAAGTGCCTGCGTCGTTTTGTAACCATTGACGAAATTTGGGTACATTAGTATACACCAGAGACCAAGGAACGGTCGAAACAGTGGTCTTCATCTGGTGAACGTGCTCCGAAGAAGGCAAAGGCTGTCCTATCGGCCGGAAAAGTGATGGCTACCGCTTTGTAGAATTCAAAAGATGTGATCTACATCGACTTCCTGGAGAAGGGCAAAACGATCACAGAGCTCTAATATGCCGAATCGCTGAAAGGACTGCCCCATTTAGCGAAGAAAAAAAATGCTTTACCATCATAACAATCCACTGGCTCACACTTCTTCCGTCGCTACGGCCAAATTAGTGGAATTACGCTAAGAACTGCTGCCTCATCTCCGTATTCTCCGGATTTAGCCCCGTGCGACTTCTTTTTTTGTTTACAAATTTGAAAAAAATCATTAGTCAGACATAAATTTGAGTCGAATAAGAAGGTTATCGCCGCCACGGAGACCTACTTTACAAACCTCTAGAAAACATATTTTTCAGACGGGTTAAAGAAGTTGGAGCATTGCTGGGACAAGTGTATCGAACTCAAAGGAGATGATGTTGAGAAATAAATCACCATTTTTTTCAAAATTTTATTTTTTCTTTTATAAGTACTTATCGGAAGAGCATATGTTATAAATAGATAAAAATTACCGGAGCAAGCACATTCAACATATTTTTTGTGCCAAAACGTAGTTTTCGAAAGTATGGCTGCAATCTAAATTTTCGCAAATTTTGGGTGGTATACGGTTATCTGTAGCTTCAATGATTACTGTCAATTAAGTTAAGCCAAAACTAAAAAACAAAATTAATCATGAACATGAGCATAATGCCCAATCAGGTCAATAAGTGTTGAAAAAGATCCGTTATGATCAGAAAGAGATTGATAAAAATTGATATAATATGAATAGTATAGCTGGGTAATCCAGAGAGAAGAGACAACAGAAACACAGAAAGGAAAACTATAAAAAAAGTAATTCCATACGGGCTGTATCGACTCATGGGCAATATCAATGACATCACCAACTCAATACAGAAAATATCGTGAGTTGCGGCTCAAATTGGTCAACTTTACCATAAAAAGATTATATATGGTAGCATTACAATAGTCGGGACGAGACAGAGGCTAAAATAATTCATTTTTATACTGGCTAACTAATAAAATACAACAATTATTAGATCCAGAATATAGAAACAAAATAGTAGCTAGTTTTAGAACTACCTTTATAATCGAATGTGTAGGCATCGGTGAGCATTTTAGTTTATCTGGGTTGTCCTAAAAAGTCAATCGACCAAAAGGACCAGAGCCATAGAGAAGCAGGTTTTATTTGAATTGTGAGAAAATAGGCATCGGAGTGTAGTGTAGTGTAGCAGTGAACAATGAAACTTCTTTTGAAAATTAATATAGTGTCAGTATTTGGTGGAAATCGATGTACATCAATTTATCATCAACCTTTAATGGTAGTTTGTCCTTCCGATTTATACGTATGCTCATGGCGCAAAAGAAAATGATTTTTTATTATGCTTATTACTATAGGTGTCTAGGCCATAAAAAAAAAGATAAAAATTTTCCTGAAACAAATTCCAACATTTTATATTTTGACAGTGACACTAGGGAAAATGCAAAACTAATTCAGCTTTTCTCAGGTGGAGCCCAAAGAGCTTGCTGTGAGCTGTAAGATGTAATATTTATGACATGGCAATATCTTTTATTTCAAAACTCAAACGAAATGTGAAATAACGAAAATCTTGATGTTTTGATATCACTATATTTTTTGAAATAACAAAAATATGTGGAAAACAAAAATCGTATTTCAAAGACAAGTAGTGTTTACTACAATAATATAAGATTATTAAAGAAAAGTAATTGCTAAAAAAAATCGGCCAAGACTGTACAAATTTTGTATCAAGATTTATACAAAATTTGCAATATCAAGTTCAAATGAGAAGAACTATCAAAACCTCTCATAAAAAAAAAATTAATTAAGACACAAGGATATATTTGAATGTTAGATATTTACATATTGTTTTTTTCTACGACTGCCCTCAAGAGCCGGTGACTATATTGTCATTAATAAGAACTAAAAATTTTGTTAGTAGATATTATTCAAAATAATTTTCTTTGATTTTTTTACTAAACTCCATGATTATTCGTATTTTTTAAAGATACGACTGAAAAGTTGCTCTGGTTTGACTTCCATATAGGTGTTAGATAAGGATATGAAGCATTAGTGTAACTATCTAACCTAAGCATGGATTGGCTAATTTGAAATTTGAAAGTGTATGATTATTGATTATGAAATAAGTGAGCCATATATCAAATTCTAGCTGTATGCCGATATACTTTTTGAGTTCTTCTAGTTACAAATACATGTTATAAGTGTTTTTAAACTATAAGTTATTAATCATAAACTAATATTAATTGCACAAATTTTCGTGTCAAATCTCATTCTCGTGTCATTTTTGCGAACTGATAATAATAATAGATTTTCAAATATTGAACTAAAAATAATAACCTCCCGAATCCTTTCTACTTTCTAGCGATAAATAAAAAATGTATTAAAACCAAACTCATAAAAAAAGGCTACTAATTTGTAAATTAACATCTAAATGGCTTGGGTGTCGATGTGTTAGATTTAAATTTTATTTATGGAAAAGAAAGGTCTTATTTTATGACCTAAGTCTTTAGGTTATAAAAGTAACTCATTTTCGCTGAAAATAAATTAGATCGGTGTTTAGGTACGATTTACACTTCGTATTTAAGTAAAAATTGGTCGTCGCTCGGTTCATAGTCGATTTCGTAGCATCGAAAAGGCGTCAACAGCTCGGTACTGCGATGCCGCGTGTAGCCGCGCGATTGGGCGCCAATGTCTACATTACGTGCGCAATTGTGCGCGCCTGCACGGCTTATGAGTCCATTATGTAAAGTATACTCTTCAATTAGTCGTGATAAGAAACAACGCGCTTGCGCATACTTCCATTATTATTATATCTATTTTTGTTACAAGCTCACGCCTATTTTCCAAAAAGGCAGGCAGATATTAAGTATTACTATGATTGCGATCTTGCGATCGTTCTTGCATATATATCAATTGCTTCACCGATATCCATTAATCATGTCATGTAAGCTCGTCGGTTTCCGATGTTTAAAATTTGGCTTTTATCTAATTTACTACTAATTTTGACTGCATAAGATTTTCTAGGGCCACCCTTACCGATCCTTCCGTCTACACATTCGCTCTGCATTTTTTTTTTTGTGCGTCATTTAACATTCCCACATAGCTAAACCATCGCAACGTTTCTTTTTTTTCTCTAGTCAGTTCATGTTCTTAGAAAATCCACCTCTCTCTGACATTGCTGTTTGTACATCTGTGTTAAAAAGACACTCTACTTACGCACAATTCCAAAGATATAAACATACTTTATAACAACTTTTATCTGGACACATCTGAAAATGTGACTTCTATATACATATGGTATAATATTTATTAGACGTGATCGTTGACCAAGCTCCGTGTTTTTCTTTACTGAGCGTGAGAGTGCTCGAGTGTCTGACTGCATGCATGGGTGCACCCATGAGGGTGCAGCTGTAGAAGCTGACGCAGTTCTGACTTTGTGCTCCTATTGACTAATCGCAGCTTTCGTACTCCTTTCTGAAGTTCTACAGATGTATTTACTGCAGTGAACTATGATATTTTAAGGGTAACATAAAAATAAATACCACTGTACGTATTGCTAGATCATGTCGGTAAAATTAAATTCTAATTTTCTGAATTTTACATCTTAATTTTATTTACCTTCAGTTTTAGTTTTAGTTTTATGTAAGTTCTATCTTAAAATTTGCTAATATAAATAAATATGGAGTCTGAAAATTATGTATGATAAACGTGGTAATTATATCATATCTACAGTAGATGATTTCAATTAACTTCCATTAATAGACCATAATGCCGCAGAGACATATGTCTATGACTCGATATTTGAATCTGGGACCAAGTAAATTGTCGCCCTCGAAGCAAATCATATTGCATAAATTTTACTTATTAAGCCTTACCGAGTTTTTGTAGCAAAGGATAAATTATTATCAAATCAAAGTATAGATGTAGCTTTTCGGAGGTATATAGGTATATACCTCCTAAAACTAGGTAGTATTAACCCGTATAAGATGAACATATGCATATAAGTTGCGGTGTGTAGAATTCAAATGTAGCTAGTTTCCATTCTTCTGCGAAATTTTTACTTAATAAAGATCTTCCTTAAACTATTTATCGAATAAAGGAGACTGAACCGGAAATTATCTGACTTTAAACCCATCACAAAGTATAGATAATAAAAGTCCCGCATATACCGAATATACCATTGTGTGTTGAGTGTTATGGAAGGGAGCGGGTGTAGGGTCGGCGTAACGACCCCCCCGATGTCATATCCAACGGTTAGCCGAACCAGGTACTTGCAGTTTTATTGCACCCAATACTGTTTTATGCGCCCGTGCTGGAGAACCGCCGACATTTTGGTCATTTTAAATTTCAACTATATCTCTGTGTTGAAAATCTCTATTGACGTTTAACCAGAAATTCAATCATAACAATTTCCGTTCCCCGTCTCATTTAGAACTGATACATTTCGATGTAGGATACAGTTATATTATAAACGTGCATAAATATGTACTTTGACATTACCATTTTAGCGGTTTGTGGATGTGCATACAAAATAAATACAACCATATCATTATGGGAATAAATAACAAGACTATCTATAGTGGACCTGATCAAGCTGCTCATGATATTTATAGTAATTATAAAGGTTATGTTTACGAAGCTCATATGTATGTACTCATACACATACTAGATTTGTATTTATATTAAATTATGTTGAATTTGTCTATCAATTCTTGATATCAAAACTTAAAATTCAATAGTTTTAGAAACAACGGAATATTTTTTTTTGTAGTTTGAGCTTAGTATGAGAAGTATTAATTAATTTCTGTTCGCCCATGTTAAATGATAAAATCGAAAAGCTTACGATAATCTTAAATGTATCATTGTACTATTTTTAAAGCTATATAAATAATTTTACTCGTACTGGTACAAGATTCTGTTATGTAAATTCATGAACAAGCAATATTAAAACAAACGCTTGTATACAACAATCGTAAAACTTTTAATAAGAGATAACGGTTTTGCAAACGATTACATAGACTTGCACGTGATTCTACCGTAAAATGGAATTTAATGCAATAAAATCCCGAAGCGCTCTCGCAGATATTCTACAGCCCGAGTACTAAGCGTTTTAGCCCTCAACTCGTAAGAATAAAATAAGAGTATATATTTTTCATTTATCTCACAAAATAAATGAAGAATATTCACTCTTATTCTAACATATCATTATTATTGGTTTATAAATTCTTATTTATAAAGACATGTCCATTTACTAAAACAATAAGCAGAGACCTCAAGTCTTCACATGGGTCTACAATTTGGTCTGCATAAAATTTTCTATCGCGTCCCTTGTCGACCATTCCATAATAGTCATTACTTTTATAAATTACGTTCGTGAGTCTATTCTTCATCATCCATTCCAGATGGCTAACGCAATTCAACGAACGTGTTTCTGCTTAAGTCGCGACATCTGATTTCCAACCATACAGTACTATTTCATCACTACTTCTACGTATATTAGTAATAGAAAGCAAGACCCCTTTTCACTTTATTTCTAGAATTCACTCTTTTTTCAACCTTTCTGTCATGCTTACCGGTTGAACTGACAGTCCATAGACCAAGCACTGTTACTTTCTTAACTCTCTCAAGTTATTGCATGTAATCATGCTTTTGTTTTTTTTTTCAATCATCACGATTATAGTTTTGCTAAAATTTAATTTGATTTTTTTTTTCGTTAGTACGTTTTACTTACCATCTTCAAATCGCACGCCTATGGCATTAGTTGGTAGTGTTTTGTCCTAATTCATATTTTTTTTTAAACATGCATATCTAAAATTTACAATCTCTATAACCAAGACAACCTCCTCTTTTATATCTCTGTTTTATACCTTTGAGAATGCAAACCATTCAGGGTATTCCTCATCAGTTCTGAGATAAGCATAAAAACCTCTATGTAGAGATTACAATATGTTTATCAATATGTTATTCATACCCTGCACAAATAGATTCTTTCCATTCCATTTTCATTCGTTTTCACACGTTTTACTCCAGCCATTCGTCTCCACTATTTTTCATTAGCTTTTTACAGAACTATAAAAGTACCAAAACTCTTTTTATTCTTGGTCAGAAGCTACTCTATGATGTTTTGTAAGAAAAAGCTTGGTACGTTCATTTCATCTTTTTTTGATTTTTTCTCTTACATCCCAGTTCTTACTTTCAGTTTTATTTCAAGCCCTTTCAATTATAATTTTTGCATACGATTATTCAAATACACCGAGGCGTCTAATAAAAAGCTAATTTTTAAAAAGCTGTCGTAAGCTCTTTTTTTATAAAAGTGCACAACGACGGGCATTACATCAGTAATTAGGTGCCCTACCGCCTATCCAACTAATATTAAAACACATGCACTAGTACAGCAGACTTGCTATTTTACTTTAATCGTTCTTCGGTATTTCTAAAACAAGCCTATTATATCGCTTACTTTCACCTTACATGTTTTTCATTACTTTCAATTTTTTTGTCTATGGTTATTTTGTTTCCGTTTTTATCATTATTTTTACTTTCATTATCTTCAAAATTTTCGTCATTTTTTATATTTTGATCGTCAATCACATTTTATCATCATTCACATTTTTTGTTGCATTTACATGGTTCTCCCTAATTGTATTCTCAGCAGCAAAAACACTTTTAAAATTATTTTTCCAGCGTTCTATTACATGGTTTCCTCCACATAATAGACGTCCATTATCATCTCTAATCACATAAATAAGCGTTATTTAAAAGTAATTTAAGATGTTTTTCATAATGTTCCAGAAAAAATCTTTTTTTCCTTTAATCTTAAACAATCTCCTTTGATATCTTTTATCTCATTCTTTCTTTCCAAAATACATTCTTTAGGTGTCATTCTTTTATCTATTTTCTTTTCCTCTTAGAACATTATTTAGGTTTAATATTTGGAACTTATGTATTTTATAATTTTCAAAATACATAAGTTTGCTTGTGCGCCCTCCTGTTTCACGTGTTGTCTTCTTCGTATGGTTATGGAGTACAAAGCTTTTGTGCGACATTTAGGCAGGTAGATGTAATGAATATTTTATGTAATTAGGTTATTTAAGTTATATAGAAAATATTTTACTCACCTTGGTTCGCACCGATTCAAAAAAAAAAAATTGATTAAATTGGTATTGTGAATTAATTAATAATAATTTTACATGTTCCCATTTTTTCTAGACTTTGGAAATTATGAATGTATAAGACTCATCAAAATAAACCCAATGAAACAAAAATCCACGAGTTTATTAGTAACCGAAGGTTCCACTATCGATTCTTTGGCTCTATCATCAGACCCTCGATACCAATGCAATATACAGGATTGATAAAACAAATCAAATAGTCCCAAATCCGAAGACTTACCAGTAATCATTAAAAAGAATTTCGGTCCATAAATCCCTAAATAATAACTACTAACCATTAAGAAATGTTAATTTTACAATAAATAGTTCTTACTATTTTTTTTTTAAATAACTTTTGAATTTTTAATCGGATCAACATTCTGGAATTCATTCAAATTTTTTTCATCTTTTTAACATTAAGCACTACTATGTACCAAAAAGAAATAATTCAATTTTTAACTTAAAAAAATATAGTTTGAAATAGTAAACGTATAAGCTTTATTAAATTTGTGTATACATGTGACCAAGGGGACTAAAATATAAAAACTGAATTTTCAATATAAAAAGGTCGAATGTTCATGTGGATAGTAAAATTAATGTGAAATGTGTGAAATTCTCATTTCCGAATGTAAAAAATGGATTTGGTAGTATTTTAACAAGAGACGAGGAATTATAGTTTGTTAACACTTCTGTCTTTATGTATTTGTTGACGAAGAAACTGCCAGAATGGTTTCTTTTGGCTGTTTCCATAGCTTGATGTCATATGGCATTCTGCTTTGAGGACTTGCTGCGTATATTCACAGAATTTTCGTGTTACAAAAGCGAGCTATTTCTTGCGAGCCCGGGACCTCGTATTTCCTTTAGACGTAAGTATATGGAAATGGAATTTTAACTGTGGCGTGACAGTTTATTTACGAAAATTTGGTATACGTAAAAAAATACAATTTTTTAATACAAATAGTGATAGATATCGTTTCAATACTAGAAATAAAAATAAACCGTGTTTACATGTTAGTCGATTGCATAAGGTCATAAATTCATTTAGGGGGTTCTGTGTTCATTAATGAGGATATACAAAATTTACCCCTTTAGAAATTTAATTTAAAAAAAGGCTTTATTAAGCAAACACTACAAAAAAGGGTACTAAAAAAACTCCGAATATTTAAAGGATGAATGGACATAAGGATCTCCATTTCCCAATGGTTTATTCTTTTTGCAATATTTTTATATGTGATTGAATTTCTATGTAATTTTGGATTGAAAAAAAAGCTATCCTTAAGTTTCTTGCTCGTTTTTCTTGAAGGATTACTGCTTTAGGAACGAATGGTAATAAAGAAAGTGATAATATAAAAAATATATTGTAATTTTTTTAAATATTATGAAGTATTTCAAGGTTATGTTAAAACCTACGAAATAAGGATATTTTGAATTTAAATTAGAATTAGTCGCTCCGGAGTAATAAGAAATTTTTATCCAGTATAGGACTTCTTCTATTACGAAAAAAGTGACTTCTAATAAAGTGAAATCACGAATAAAAATTTATTAATTTATAACAATGTGTGTTTTGAATATAAGGATTTGCCCATAGTTAGGTATTTCTTGTCACGTAACTAAATTACAAACCTCCGGATTTCCAAGAAAATTTCGCAGCCTCGAGATTACAAGGCCTCATGCGTAAATTAGAGGGTTTAGTTAATACATTTGTTATTAACGGAATTAGAAACTTACTTGTAATTTCATGTGGATTTCTCAACTGTTGTTTAGTACGTGATATTAAGCCTTTGCCTCGAATGGAGTATCTGATATAATTTTTATTTTCAGCTTTGTTCGTGTTAATAACATAGTTAAATATAAAAACTAATACTTCTTTACAAATATTTGAAATCTCTAATGAATACAGCAAACGCATGTAATGAAAGTCATTGCAGTTTTGATAATATTTGTGAAATGCACACATTCCCACTGTGAAATTTCTTTGATTTTGGAAACTGCCAAAATACGCACTTCCAGAACATAATAACGTCAATATATACACAAAAGAAAGGTTTACTTGAGCGATACCAATTATTTTAAAAGACTGTCAATATCTTGAATAATGTAGAAAATTTGGTGTTTCAAGTGAAATCTTCTTGAAACAAGAATATCTAACTTGATTTAAGAAGATTTCTAATTTGCCGAAAATAATGACGACCTACTAAAAAAATCTTGCCCCAAGAATGATCAATCAATTTTTATTTCTTTCCTATGTATTTCATCTCAAATCAAAAATGCAATATATTAAATTCTTTTCATAGACAAATATAGTATTTCAATAAAATTTTGTGTATCATAAATGTTAAATAATTTTACGAAATTTTTCAGATTACAAAGAAATCGTCTTTTTCTACATCAGAAATCGTAATAGTTCTATCAATTGTACGGTAGCCTGTTAATCTATCACGCTATCTTTTCATACTTGACCATTTCTTTTATCAGACATATCTAGTCAGAACAATGACATTGTAGATTATGATATAAAACATTACATTGTTTATTAATAAACAGTATATTGCACTATACAAGTTGTATAATTTAATATTAGAATATTTTTAAAGTGAAAATTTCTTTAGACGCATCATGCACGGCACTTTTTCACGGCAATAAACGAAATTAAGGGGTCACGTTCGAATCGTTGACTAATCCGGCAAATTCGGTTCCGGTAGATATTTAAATAGATTTGAATATGTATATTAAAACAAAAATCTCACCTAGTTCTTGATTTGCTGAAATAATATGCATCACATCATTGTAATTATATATACGAACATATATATATATAAATGGATTATAAATAGAAAATTGTGCAAGTTTTCTGTTTTATTGTGTGGTAAAGCACACTCATTTCTTATTAAATATTCATATTTCATTAAAGCCTTAGGCTTATAATTAAACTAATTCAGAATTCATATCGGTGATCTATGTTCTACTCTATCTCCACTGAACTTTATAAGAAAACTCTTATTAATACTTCAATGAAATTCCATTAATTAATGTTGGAAAGAAATTGTTTAATGGCGGACTTGTCACAAGATTGTACTTTCCTTTGTAAAAACAAATAAAAACAATATTTTTGTTTCTTTCTAAGCGCATGGCATTCTTTCCAATATATATATATATATATATATATATATATATATATATATATATATATATATATGCACATTTTGTACGCTTTCACATTTCGCAGTTTGAACCCAACATGATTTTTTGTTGCGCGTCCATCGTTATAGTTGGATACACGGTCTCACACGGAAAAGGTGTTCAATTATTTTCAAAGTATGGATTTCCTCACAATGTTGTAGTTGCGAGTGGAATTATTGAATAAATAAATGTACTTCAGTTTTATTAGTTCGTCTATATAGTGCGGGCAATTTTAAAACTCAAAGACATGTTATCACCCGGTTGGTTAAGGTTTTATTTCATGAGAAGAACGCAGTAGGTATATAACATAAAGATTTAGCAAATTATCTGAAGGCACAGGTAGTGCGTGAATGACATAAAATTTGTATAATTCCACTGCAGAAGCACACCTATCCACGATCTTATTTCACATTTAAAGCCTTGGACTTGAGACCGTCTGGGCTGCTAGTTCAGTACGAACTGTTGAATATATTGAATATGACAATATCCTTGATCTACTTAATATACTCAAGACGGTTAGACTCAAACCAAAACCTTATTATTTCTTTCTAATTGAAAAGCCATGTCATTTATTATCCGACGCGATTGCGCACACCAATTGACGTGGTTTTACACAAGTAATAAACATACGCTATACGTTTTGGGGGTTACATATTTTTAATGTACATACACCCGCACATTTTTTCACTCTGACGTTAAGTAGAGATCATACTAAAGCAAGCGTAAAGAAGACCGCCCGAGTCAGCAAATGACGCGTTGAGATAAACACGCGGATTGTCTACGCGTGCACCGCAAAAATACTTCTGAAAAGAAAGAAATTCAATTACATTTTATCCCGACAGTTCCGCTGAGCCAGGCCCCACTCTGAATTATCTGTATCATCTACTGTACTTAAAAACGAGAAGGTTTTAAGGGTAACATTGCTTACGTTTCAAGCGGAACGAGCGCTAAGCTAAAAACAACCCTCCGTTGAAGGGACCTTATCTTTTTACCACCGTCTAGCGCTGAATGCGCTTTATTGCGGCGTGGCGAGATATACCTACTTTGTTTTAAGTTCGCCTTTGTCACAACTCACGGCCGCTGATTTACTGTAGAGCTGTATACGCGGTCGGTTAATTCCAAATAAATAATTTTATCTTTGTTCTTACAACGTAGCGGGAATACATCTATAAAATTTATTCATTTTTGTTATGTTCGGAATAGAGGAGCACGCACAGCCAGACTTTCGTAGTCAGATTTAGATTTCATGACTGTTTTTTATTGTTAATAATGTTTTATAATATCATAAAAAAACATTTTTTTCCATATTAATAAATACTAGATCAAAATGTTATTATAACGTAGAAGGACATACATTTCTGTCTCAATACCAACAGTACTTTGTAATGAAACTAAATTATTATGTATATGTATTATTGAATGTTTTCTTACTTCAAACTTTAGTCGGGAATTATTTGTAATTTATGTGCAGTATGCAAGTCGCATATAACAACCGTAGAACGAGGTAGCGGTTAATGAGTTTTTCTTGGAAATTATTTGTTTAAAATTATAAATTGCATATTTGCACGCATAATGGCAGAAGTGTAAATTTTACTGCTTTTTACATTTAAGAAATTGTGTAAGTTTTACAACGTGTACATTTTTAAGTACATGCTTTCTTTAAACGCTCAGTCGAAAATAACGAAATTATTTTATTCATTTTGTTATACCTCCAACATTAATCTATTTATTCTAAATTTAACTTTCAACACTATAAGGCTGTGTTTGACTTTCCGAAGAGCATATTTTTGTGCATTTCGCTTAATATATTGCGTTACTCAATACAATTGTGATAGATGTACATCCAGAGTTGGAATGAACTTTATAAGTATTGCGAGATGGTACGCAAATCGAAACTCATATATGCCTTAAAAGGGGTGTTTATTTATTTGAAATTATTTTGAAACGAAGATCAAACAAACGTATACCTCAATCGACAGCACAACGTTCAAAAGTTAAATATACACATATGACTTTCGCTAAGTTATGTTTGTTGAGATCACGAACTTTTTAATATCGTGGATATGCAAATAATATTGAGCGAATCGAAACTGTATTTTCGTTTTTGCAGTGGTTTTTCAGTTTTATAAATAGGAGAATAGACCCCAAATATAGTTTGTGTTATATCTTGTATTTTAGACATTTTTTTCCAGTGATTTAAATGAGTCAAACAGTATAACAGACGTCACAAAGAATACGAATGAATATGTTATATGTATTGGATGTAGTCACAAAATATACAAACTACTAAATTTTTTTTATAATTGTTATGGAAGTATAAAAGATATTGATTGTTGGTATAAAAATCAACAAAAAGGAAGTTCTAGCATCTACGTATATTTTTGGACGAAAGGAAGAAACTCGGTATTGTAAAAATAAAGAATAGTAATCTATACTACTATATAAATTTAAAGCATCAGTATATACATTTTTTTTTTTTAAACACTTCGTGACAGATATTCGTTTTATACCCTATATTACACCATTATACCCTAATTATACCATTTTTAAATTCATGTCTGTGTGTCTGTCTGTACGTCCTTTTATGACTCAATAACACCTTGACCGATCATGATGGAAATTGGTAGACAATAAGCACTTGTAATTGCGTATTAAACGATAAGATCTGTCTGAATCTTCTTTTGTATCATAAAAAGATTTTACCGATCTTGCTTAAAATTGGTTTAGGATCATAACATGTGATTGTGCAAATGACAGACTACTGTGTCTATTATTTAGTGTATATGTTCTTTTATAACTTAAGAACAGCTATACCGATCTTAATGAAAACTGGTCAAAATTGTCATAACATGTAATAGCGCAATTTATATGATACTTTCTATCTGTCTGTATGTTTTTTATGAATTAAAAACGGTTTGACCATCTTGATGAAAATTAGTGTACAATCGAACGTGTGATTGTAAAAACTAAAGGCTCTATATTGTTTCTATATACCGTACGACAACTATAAAAAATCAATCATTACTTTTTATTTCTTTAGTAGCCATATTCATATGTTTTTATATAGTTGTATCTATTGGTGTGTGTAATTTCCTTTTTGTCGAAGTTAAATGGGGTTGAATTTTGTGTGTAACTTTTATGTAACGAGGTAAGACTTCCAAAAGTGATGAAATATGTCTCTCATAATTAGGTGGGAGGAGTTGAGTTGTGTAATATATAAAAATGAGTATCTATTTTGTTGTTTTATTGCATGTTTGAACCGTTTATACAAGTACTGTGAAACACGAGATATATTGTACTTATGAATGGGAAGATTTCTAGCATTTGTACCTGACGTTGTTTGCATATTTTTATTATTGAACTCAAGTACCAAACCGATGTTCAAAATTACTTCATTAATAAGACGGTCTTTAAGTAAAATATACTTTTAAAATTTTGCTTTTGGTTTTATCTGCCTATTTGTGTTATTACAGATTCTAAAAATTTTTTCACTTGTGGAAAGCGACTCTATTCCAAAGTAATATAATATAAAGTTTATATTGATACAAGAACTTGCCCCGACTTAATCCAAATTGGAACTGTAACCGGTAACGGAATCGAAATTACAACGAGAGCTGAAACTGGGAGAATTTGGAATAGAGAACAAAACTAAGAAATGTAATCAACTGTAAGGCCAATATACAAATCAATATTGTGAACGGAACTAGAATAAAAAGAGATCAGAATTAAAAGCGGGACCATGATCTAAAGCGCGATCGGAATTGACAGCGGTACCGTGCTCTAAAGCGCGATCAGAATTGATAGCGGGACCGTGATCTAAAGCGCGATCAGAATTGACAGCGGGACCGTGTTCTAAAGCGCGATCAGAATTGACAGCGGTACCGTGTTCTAAAGCGCGATCAGAATTGACAGCGGGACCGTGATGTAAAGCGCGATCAGATTTGACAGCGGTACCGTGCTCTAAAGCGCAATCACAATTAACAGCGGGACCGTAATCGAGACCAAAATCGAAATCGGGATTAGATCGAGATGAAATCAAGAACAAGGAACGGCAACGGAATCGGAATTAAAAGCGAGACGGAGAGCAGAGTCGAGAAGAGGCGAGGATCAGAATCAAAAGCGAGACTGGAATCGTAATTGAGAACAGAACTAGGGTCGAAAACGAGTGTGAGATCAAAAGTGTGGCTGGGATCGTAATCAAAAATGATATCGGGATTGAAATTGACATCGATCGATAAAAAAAGAAAGAATAATTCTTCGTCCATGCTGGCGCAACTGCGAGCATTAACTATAGGGGCCAGTCACCTAATAGAAAGTGCAAAACAACGTCTACCGGGCCAAC
The DNA here is from genome assembly GCA_005406025.1 of Eumeta japonica. Classification (NCBI taxonomy): domain Eukaryota; kingdom Metazoa; phylum Arthropoda; class Insecta; order Lepidoptera; family Psychidae; genus Eumeta; species Eumeta japonica. The sequence continues at coordinate 197,137 of BGZK01000798.1, forward strand.
TAGTTAATAAATAAAAGCAATCAGTTAAATGATGACAATAACACTTAATATTGTTACCGATCACACGAATATATTTAATTTCCTATTTCGGAGTTTGATCACATTTTCTAATGTTAATAGAATCAGCAAGAAAAATTTCTTATAATTAACCAATAATACTATTATTGTATGAGTCACGTTAAATTTTATTATTTTCCAGAATATGAAAATTTATTGAATTATCTCCTTGAGCGCGTCCTCGATAAACATAATTGTGTAAAGTGATGACGTTTATATTACTTTTATATAACTTTTCTCATGCATTCATAGAAAATTTTTATCTTTATTTACAATTCGGATTCCAAGTTTGTTTCATGATTCCAACATTCGGTCCCGTTCTCATAATCCTCAGAATCCAGCTCTCAGAATCAGAATTTTCCTCGAGCCGTGTAGAATATTGAAAACTAGACAACTACAAAGAATATTTGAACGAAATTCGCTGTGGTCGAGTGCTCAAAGCGTCGCTTTCGAAATAAAAGATACCGTGTTCAAATTCTGACCACGACCAAGTTGACCAGAGTTTTGACAGAGATCCAATTAAACTGTTCGCATCGTATTTTGGAGAGCAGTTGATGAGCAAACGGTTCCGTACGTTGTCACCGATACGATGACGAGGGTCGTCAGTGGCCCTCGATGAGCACCGGGCCAGCTAGAAAGACTAAAGACCCGAGCCCTCCAATCTGAAGTATGAAAGGAAGATTGTTGAAAGAAAGATTATGAAAATGTGTGCCTCCGCATTCACGTGATAAAACCTATACCTATTTAACTACATTCTACTTTCAGATTTAGTCAAATTAATTTAAAAATCTAAAGCTATTGATTCTATTCGAACGGTGAATTTGATTTACATAGAAATTTTGTGCGGTGGTACCTTTAGGATGGGTGAATAGAGAATAGATTGTTTGCCTTTTTTTCCTTGCCTTTAACAAAACCTTTTCACGTTAATTTAATTTGGAACACAAAAATAAATGAAGCATTCGCTTTTGAAAGCTTAAACGTTGAATTAAAGTACCCCAAAGTCGTATTCAAATAAAAAAATTTGGTTGCCTGTAAAGTCGGTATACGGGCGAAAGTTTTACGTGACAACGACTTTGAATGGTAAAATCATTTTAATGTGAATATTCATTCGTATAGTAGGAAGAAGGATGAAATAATAGTAACAATTTAAAACATTTATTTATACAAAGAATTATATTTAAAACATTAATTTATACAAAGAATCTCGCACTGAATTTCATATTAACAAAATTTTATTTTTACCTTTACACATACATACGTATTTATATACAAATATACATACAATAACTTGCAATACATTTGCAAGCTATGCACTAATTCTCTAGTGCTGCGCGCGCGGCAGACCGATCATAGTTGAGTGGGAGAGAGACGCAAGGCATTCGGCGGGCCCCTCTCTCGTTCGGTGACTCATCGTTACGTTACCGAGCGTTACACTTTTTCATAAGTGACTCCCAGCCGCAACCTAATTTAAGACGTTGTCACGTCAAAAAGTATTCTATTTAAGCTAAAATCTTGATTGTTCCTGCGAATCTTTGTTTTGTTTTACGAATATTATTTTGGGGTAAAGTTGAATAATAGTTAATGATAATATTACATCTCTATTACGATTAACGAATATTTTGCTTTCCCATGATTACCTACTAGTGATCACCCATTTATTTGTTGGGCGTTATCGATTATTGTAGTAAATAAAAAGCGGGCTAAATGCGAGGCGAAGTCGCATACCGAGGGTTTCACCCTATAACACAATATATTTGAAGCGAATACTTAAAAGAAATATTTATTCATAGATAAACGGATTCTTAGGACGAGCTCCACTCAAACTTGGCCGATATTTATTTTATGTTTTCCTTTAAATTTTCACTATGATCACACGAAGTTTGATGATGCTTTTATATATTACTGCGTTTAAGATGAAGTAAAAATAAAAAAAAAGTAATACGTCCTAAACATGCACTCATATACTTAGCGAATGTTAGTTTATACTGGACATTGAAACGGACCGGAACGAAGCCATCTGTAGAATTCTTATAGGTATTCCTGTAATCTATTAGTAAAAAAAATATCTATCTTTCTCTGGAAAATTTTAGGCGTAGTAGTTTCGAAGATAAGAAGGAAAAGTTAATTTTTATCTACGTTCGAAATCCTCACAATAAGCATTATTATTTGATGTCATATGATACGGTTTTTTTCATTTTCCACATTATCAAACAAAAGTGACCCTCGTCTTTAAATTTTCGAGTAATTCAATGAAGTTTTGAATTTTTAATATAAAGGTACGTAATCCTAAAAAAAGTGTATGGAATCCAAACTATAAATTTCCTAAAATGGTGCCAGGATAAATGAAAAAAAAATTTGTCATATATATACCTATATAGTTAAAAAGTCATTTATTCATTTATTTGATAGGTCACGAATAGGATTATAGTATAATATACCATAAACATCTAAACAAAATAATTTACGCGTTTTCAAAGTTATTTACTTCCAGCTCGAATACTCCAATTTTCCGAGTAATATTCGAAGAGTCTACACAAAGCCGGTCCAGTCTAGGTTAATCCGGGGGTTAACTCGAAAGGAGGCTTAGTTAATTTCATGCCGTTCACGGCCACTTTAATTTCTCGCTCGGTTGATAATTTCCTGGTTCCGTCTGCCGCCTTCTGACGAGATATCTCGAGATTCACCCATTGTTGCAGTGTTACACGAATGGGAACCTATGCCTCAATTCCATCGGACCTGTGTACATGATTCCAATTAATGTTTTATTACACTAGAAAATAAATATCTCACTGTGTGCTCCAAGAAAAATAACTTATTCGCTAGTAATATAATATTTGATGTTTGTCAATATCGTTACGATGTATTATCATTGGGGTTCAAGAATTGGAAACAAATGAAAATGAAATACTAATAAACTGTTTTTATTAGAGTTTAATTTTCATTCGTGTGCATTTTTCACTGCGCTGTCTTATAAAAGATATGCTAAAAAATTACTGAAACACTTTTAATTGATCTCCTACCAATATATCGTCTTTGATTGCCAAAAAAAAGCTGTGAATATGCAAACAAACAATATCTCACATAATCTAAAACATTCTAACAAATTTCAAATCATGTAAGCTGCTCAAATCGTAAAAAAAAACCACGCCCATGCATTTCTAAGTAAACTAGCGGGGTTCCGCTAGTTCATTTTTTTAAGAGAAAGATATTTTAATATGTAGTTTTTCAATATAGTTCACTACACAATTTCTTTATGAAGTAATGATTGACTCAATGAAGCTTTCAGTAACTGAACGTATAAGTCCGAATGTACAGCCTATCTTGTACAAACAAGATACGCTTTTGAAATGCCATTAGTCCAGCAGTCGATTGTTGCAGCCCGATCGGAATAATGGAGATTAATAACTAATCGGGCCTTTGTCCGTGAACTTCCAAATTCTAAGGCGTATAGACGAAAGTCGACCGTGAAGTGATTTTTAATATAATGTTGTCCATTAAATCTCGATTTGGTGCTGAACTCATTGCCTGGCAACGATCCAGAGACACGTTTTAATTTTAGTCTTTCATTTTGCGATTGCTACTTTAATTTTGATTTCTAAACTTCATGTTCTTTGTGGAGAAATGTGTTGACGTTCAACATTTCTCGATAAGTGTGATGACGTCGTTTTCAAAATACTTCTCACAGTGTTGCATATATTTCAAAACGTATACAAATTTTGTGATGCAGTCACAGTGTACACTCTCTTGTCGTTCGAGTCAGCCTAGATAACATTACATGAGATTATACCAAAGGAGAAGACCCAAATTTTTGGTCGTCTTTTGTTACTTATTATCGCACCATATTTAAATAATGAAGGTTTGATTGTTTTTTTTTTAGAAGACGTTCAGAACTAATACAGAACACCCGAGTTTTGTCACTGTATTGTTCTATGTCTTATAAGGTCATATTTTTTAGGATCTTTCTCTTTCCTCGTTTTTTCTTAACAATGACCTCCACAACAATATTGTGTAAATATATTTTGTGAATTATCGCTAATAACAATGATTACAAAATAGCAATGATTCATAGACATTCTCATTATCTATTTTAAGTTATAAATACTATTTTTAAGTTGTTAAATCGTTTGAGACAATTGCGTAAGCAGATGTAACAAGCAAAACTCTTACTATCACTATAGGAAGCGCATTTTACACATGTGGTCGTTGTTAACAACAATACCAAAAATTAATAAGCATACGAAAAGGCTGAAACCAATTGAAAAATTGTGTTAATAATGTAAACAAATAGTGAACTAATTAACAGTGTATCAAATATTTATAGGATTGCCAAGTACTAAAAATAAATCAAAACATACTAGGCTGCTTCGCAATACAAATGTTGCTGAAAAACGAGTATCAGAACTTTATCATAAACGATTCGCATCATCACAGCCTTGTTAATTGAACAGGTTCATATAAATCTGTAAATATACTGTTAAAACTTTGTTGCTTGAACGAGAGATTTTTTTTAAATATAAAACTAACTAAAGTACAAAACTTTTAAATAACTGATTAGACACATAGAAAACAACAAAATAGTGAACTCATATTTAAGAATCGTCTTATCAAAAACCATACTTAATCCTTTCTTTACTTCTTAAATTTTTCAATAAAACAGTTCATCTACAACATTTACGATAATAAAAAAGCTATAATGTTATGTAGTTTTGTTTTGTACGCGAATTTCAACGTCTCGTAAGAATTCACTATTATGTCCAAATAATAGGTACAATATTACTTTACCATTTCTGTTCAAGTAGTGAATGAAATTTTAGTGGTATATTTTAAGTTTATGCTATTCATTATAACTATCTGGTACCCATAATACAAGCCTGGTTGCTTAGTTTGGGACTAAAAAATGCTGTGTATATGTCTCTTTGGATATATATAATATAATATCTTTATATTATAAAAAAGAAAAAAAAAGCTGTGTGATCATTCACCATCTTGGACGTTAAAAACAAGTAAACGTGATGAAATTCCCAAAACATATGCATTGTCATTTACCAGCATAAACTAAAAAAATAAAATTGTATTCTTTTCAATTATAATGGCCTGCTCACTTTTGGTTTATCAATATAAAATTATTCAATATTTACACACGTTTCTCTCAAATCGCAGATTCGTAATTACGTGATGTTTATTGCGAAAACCCATTTCATTTGACAATTAAACATTTCATTATATTTCATGGTTTTCATTATTATTATCGTATTGTGATGAACTTATACCTATTTCCCAGATGAGTAGACAGATTTCCTTATGGTACAATCTTGTCATTTCTCCGTTGCTGCACTGAGATCCATCAATCACTTCATAAAAGCTCGTCGGTTTCGAGTATTTAGAATTTGACCATTTTATTTTATGCCACTTACTTGGTCGGTTTAAGAATTTCCATGTTAACTCTCTTGCCCCCTTCCATCACATACATTCGCTCTGTAAGTCTGTTCGGTCAATCTACTTTCATTCTTTTTTCCAGAATGCCAAACCACCGTAACATACCTTTTTCTACTCTCGTCACCATATGTTTTTTTGATCACACCGCTCTCTGTTTTTATATCTATCTTTTAAAGACACTCCACACGTAATACGCGAAGATTGCATCCTCACGATATTGACTCTACTTTCATTTTTCTTCTACTATAACCAGCTTTCAAATCCACATAAACATAGAAACCAGAACTCCAATGCGGATAGCCAAATGCGCTCATCGTAAGACAATTTTATTGGTCATAACAGTAAGTAATATCTTTGTCACATTTGCCGTCATTTGTGAACAGAATACTCAAGTATATAAACTTTTTCACTTCTTCACTTTCTTACATTCTATACATGTATCGTATTCTATCATGCTTTGCCTTCTTTCGAGCAAGACATTTATTTCTAAATTTTCGCATAGACATACATTCAGAAATTCTGAGTTACAATAAATTGCTACGCAACAATCGCATATTCTTTAGAACATCAAATTATATAGAAGGCCAGTAAAATATCTGTTATAATGGTCATTTTTAAATTACGTATATTAACTGACTACAAAAAAGTAATATTGTTTTATTTACAAAGCAGCTGTCAATCTGGGTCTACGAATTTCTATAAAATTTTAACGTGCACACTATAACATTTAGAATAGACAAAATGAAAAATATTAATTATGTTTTTGTTCTTGTGACTTGTTTTAAATAAAATAAATAAAAGATCCAATCCTCGAATAAACGTCCAACATCCATGTCCATGAAAGGTGGTATTATAATAAAAGTAAAGCATTAACCCCCCGACCGGAGTCGAGCGCCGCAGCCTTACATTAATACATAACAATAAAATCGTATTAACCCCGCTTATTATGGATTTAGGGGTACGGCCGATCCGCCGGCCCGGGATTCGCAGTAAGTGCCGGTTATGCAAATCCCTATAGGTACAATAACAATAAAGGACAGCAACACTCATCGGTTACATGAATAACGTCGCTGGCGCTAATCCGGCGTTTTGTCTGAGTGAAATCATACAGCCCGGACGCCGGCGGCTGACGTTTCGCGAGACAAGCTTTGTCGATGGCCAATTTTAAGCGTGGCGTCCGAGCTTTTTAATTATAAAAGAGCTTTTTTTTATTGATTCAGACATAAGCTCATTTAGAAAAAGGTCACATGCATTAATAGAAATCGAAACAAATCCACTTTTTGTTACATCCTACACACAGCCTCAAAACAAAAAATTTTTAGATAAGACTTTTTGGTTTTATAAATGTTTTTTTTCCTATAGAATTATGCTGAGCAAGGGAGGTTGTGAAGTGATGGAGGGGAGTGGGTCACCAAAAATCTCACTCACCGGATGAAAAGTAACAGTGGAAACTTACTTCACACCTGGTTTGTATGAGAAAGTGGTATTGCACAGGTCGAGCCGGCCGATTTACATACTGCAACCATGTTAATTGTAGCGTGTATCTACCACAATAATAATTATAAATTTAATTATGACACCACAATTTAAAATGCTATGTATATTTTTAGAAAACTATTATTTCTTTTAATTTTTAAATTTTTATTCTAATCGTAATGATTTTGAAAAAAAAATACATATTAAAAATGTCAATAATATAAATAAAACAATTTTCGATCATTGACGATTTTTTTTTGTTCATTCGACTTAGCCATTTAATATATATCAAACCATTGGCTCCCTCTACAACTTATTGTGTTGAACCACCTGGAATAAATGATGGACAGCGACCCTGACAATATCATCAGTCCAGCTCGTAGAAGACTGTCTCCCGCTGGGACGTCTAGTTCGTGGTCGACAATTGAGAACCTTGCTTTCCAAACGGTTATCGGTTCTACAAGTAATTTCATTTGCCAATTCACATTGGTGATTGTGTTTATGACTACGTGAATTGCTCTAATTCTTATGAAAATTCTTTTATTCTGAATTTTAATCGTATAGGATGGTGCATAATTTTTTCCATCATGCACTGGATGATTAAAAATTTCTTTGCAAGATCGACAGTGACAAATCATATCTATCGTATCGTATCTACTTGATTCCGCCGTTGGTTTTTGTCTAATAAGTAAGAGTTCCGGTGACCCACTTCTCAGATATTCTATATTCTATTCTTTCTTAACAGAATTTTAGATAACCCATTCCCTTCACTTGGTAACCCATTTCTTTCTAAAAACCGGAAAATATACTGGTGACTTCTCGAGGATTGCGGATGGGTTCTCTAATGGACACTCGGTCTATTAGTGGCGGTGATCATATACTCTCAAGTAGCTCGAATGCTCGTTTGCATCAATATGTTCGATAAAAAGATTTTCGTCTTTATAGAGTATTTAGGTATGCAAGACACAAAAATACGCGTAGTTTTCCAAATGCTGACTAGCGGAGTCAATTTTTTTCGGTAACTTACCTGCTTAATCGTTTATTTTATCCTAAATAAAATTATTTTCCGTTATCTTAAATAGTACAGCTTCAAAGTATCACTAGAATTGGTATAATATAGATATTTGATACAATTTTACTTATTATGCATTTTTTATACTATAAATTTTACAAAGGTCCCTGAGCATAAATCATTTAGCTATTTCGTTTTCCTCATTTTTCTCCCATGCTCTTTCGTCAAGCAACCACTGGGATATGGTGATCTACCCAGGAGCGTGAGGATTGACGGCACCCCGGATCCCTGAACCGAAGCCCGAGGTGCCTTTGGAGCCGTGTCTTGGCCTTGATCGTCCGATTCGGAGCACCGTAAGGAGGCGAGAAAAGGAGCAGCCCTAACGTCGAGGAACTGCCACAATCGTGTTCGCCTCATCCGCAAAGCCATTTTTATTGAATTATCATTCAAGTTGTCACTTAAGTCGAATTTTAAGTCCCTGTCTCAAATTATCACTTGATCAACTACTCAGGCGAGCCGGAAGCCATTTTTCAAATGTATTTAATATATACAAGAAAAAAATACTTGGACCGAAGTCGGGTTTGGACCCGGCAACAGCGGCGAGAAGAACAGAGTTTGCATCACTGGGCCATCAAAAGCTACCTCTGGATACACTCTGTGAAAGTAAAAGGTGGATCCAGGCAGATCTCGCTTTCGGGGGATCTGCCCAGTGTGGACCCACTTTTTACCGGAACCGAGGTTAAGAATGCTGCTAAATCGTTTCATCCTCGAGAGGCTCCGAGTATTGATAAGTTTACGTCGGATATATGCTAGGTAGCCATCTTTCGAGACCTGGGATTGTTCCTAGTGATGGCGAACAAATGCCTCGAGCTATGATACTTTACCCGGGCTTGGAAGGTGGCTGCCATCAAGATAATCCCAAAGCTGGGCTAGGACGATTACGTCCGTCCAGTCTTATCGACCCATAGGTCTGCTCCCTGTGCTGGACAAATCCGTGGAAAATATGCTGATCGGGCGCCTCCAATGGCACATAATGCCGAGGCTGCTGGCGACGTAGTATGACTTCACGCCGCAGTACGGAACGGAGGACGTCTTCTATGATCTAATGACAAATATCTCTATTGAGTTAAGTTAAATTTCAAAAAGATGATCTTAATGGTGTCATCGGACATAAAGAACGCCTTCGGTATTGCTTGGTGGCTGGCATTGAAGACCCAACTGCTCGCTTATAAATGCCTAGTAAACGTCTACGACATGGTAGGGGAATACATTCAAGAACGGGAAGTGATTGTGCAGTACGCTGGAGGGGAGTGCAGTAAGGGGACTTCCAAGGAATAGAGCCTAGTATACAAATACAGAGCTCTATACCCGATCCAACTTTTGGATCTTCAATCTGGGACTCTTTACTCCGATAACTTGGGAAACTCGACGTGCAGGCGTTTGCAGACCGTGTGGTCCTCATGTTTTCTGGACAGTCGGCTTCGTCAGTGGAGGAGGATGCCAACCGAGCTCTAGTTCACGTACACTGCTGGAGAGTCAAAAATAAGCTAAAATAATGATAACTAGATAAGCAAAAATAAAGACCAAAAAGCTGAAGTATGACGACCCAGTGGTGTAGATGAAAGGCGAGCAGATAAGCTTGGTTGGCGAAATACGCCTCCTCGATTTGACAATTGACAGAAAGATGATGTTCATTCCCCATGTTGCCAAGGCTTATAAAAAGACTATCAATATTCATAAAGGATTAACATGAGCGGCTAAGGTGACGTAGATTCTGAGTATGGGGGGTTGTAAAGACCATATATTTTGTCGCAATAGAGCTTATAGTGCTGTGCCATTCGTGCATTTGATCATCAGTGACAGGGAAGCTCGGCGTGCATAGGATACTTGCCACTGTCCTTGCTTGACAGTGTCCTGACTATATAGCGTCGTCCTTAAGGCATGTCGGGCTCACCGTACAGTTTACCTACATTCCGCGCTGATCCTCTCGAGGCCGTTTCCTATAGATATTAGATTGAGCGTGGCGACTTGATTACGTGAGATGAAGAGCGTTAAAGACATGGGAGATACATTTGTCGAAAGAGAGTTCGAGAAACCCGTGTATTTTGACAATTTACCTCACTTTACACACGCCCCCGAGAACGGGTACGAAACTGTCGAGGAACTGGGTTTCTAAGCTTTGGATCGTCTCGCCGTAGTCGGGCCGCAAATCTATGTTGACGAAAGTCAAATCGAGAGTAAAGTTAGAATGGTCCTTATGGAATGGCGAGACGGAGACGGATGTGGTAGTCAAAGCTACGACTCGATCCCTTCTAGACAGTGTTTCGGGTGGCTGCAAAGAGCGATACGAAAGATAAAAAACGGTAATAACGGGCTAGTCAACATATTTAGTGACTCCAGGTCTTCTCTGGAGATATTGATCTGCTCGAAAACCTATCTCTCTTTGGCTCATGAAGCTAGACGTGACCTCTTTGAGGTCGTCGCGAGAGGCAGGGCTGTACGCCTATTCTGGGTTAGAGCGCATGTTGGAATCGCGGAAAACGAGCGTACAGACACTTGCTTTCCACATACAGTACAGAGTTCGCCAGATGGGGCCACCCTCACCAAGAAGAAGGCAGCAGACTACGATAGATTTCCGCTGTCTCACGCAAAGAATGTCATTAAGGCGGCCAGCCTGGAAGAGTGTCAAAAACAATACGCCGAGGGCAGCACGGGTGAGATCACCAAATGCTTCTTTTCCCGGATGGAAGGAAAAAGGTGACCTCAGGCAATTCAAAATTACGTCTCAAGCGGCACAAGCCCTAGCGGGCCACAGTGGGTTCGCGTTTAGGTTCAAGCTGCGGGACTGACCATACTGCGCCAGTGACCCGACTAAAATCCAAAATATGCTGCACGTTCTCGAGGAACGTGATATGTTCCTGCGGGAGCGTGCGGCGCTGTTAACGGGGATAAATGTTCAGATTGTGCGGCGAAACTTACCGGAAATTATGGGGAATCCGATTAAGAGAAAAGTTTTTGAGATTTTGTGGCTTGGTATTGCAAAAATGCAGTAAGTTGAATAAAAGTTGAAATATGGAAAAGAGTATTTAAAATGTCAAGGATAAAATAAAGTTATAAGTATAATGTATAATTGTTTAAAGTATAGAGAGAGAATCGTTAAAAGCAGAAATATAGTAAAAAGTAATCCTAGGGTGGTAGAGAAAAATTTATAAGATATGAAATATAAAGGGAAGGTATAGACTAAGAAAGCGTAATTGAGTATAAGATATAAACATATAAACAAAAATAGAAGAAAAAAATGAAAAGTAAATAATATACAGGAATAAATGTAGTAAATAAAGTAACCCTAATCTGCCATCCTAAGGAACGAAAAAGAAGTAAGAATGCGATAAGGAACGAATCTGAAAATAGATATAGAAGAGCCGGCGCCACCATGGCATGGAAGCGGATTTAAAAAAGAAGCACTTAGCTCTAGCTTCTTGGGAGCAAACGAGTATGCGGGCCAACAAACAGTAGATGGTCACCACTACATCAGACAGCAGACCCAGAGGAATCACTAGTTAGTAGCCATAGTAATACGGTACCTGCATCAAAAGAATGAGGTTTTTATAGTTCACAGTCAACCGTTAAGCTTAATACAATCGCAGTGGCCGACTGCTCTCAACTTTGTTTTATATGATTTTCCCAATCGTCTCAAACTTAAAAATATGATTTAAGAATGTGATGGGTTTTGATTGTTGAGCAGCGTTATCTTTATTTGAAAAAAAGCTTCAGTACACCACTGTTTTAACATTTATACGCTGTACCTTCATTTCTAACAAAACATATAACCTCAGGATGACTAATGATGACTGTGTCATCACTTAAAGCTTTATAATTTGTTAATTGTTTGACGGTTATCTTAAGCTCCTATACAAGCTGACTATACTTTCGCTATATGCGATGAGACAGGTGCCGATGTGTAGCGTACGTTATATATTGCAGATGTGTAACTATCAATATGAATTCTCAATCTACCTTAAAGTCCCTGATTTTGATGAGATGGTTTGTACTTGAATATCTACTTTTATGCAGTTTGTATTGAAGCGACTTATGTCGTATTTTATAGGCTTGGAAATCTGTCTATAGATACGTATATAATATGATACATCAGTTGAAAACTGCGACCTCATGTATAATTTTAAGCCTTTAGTTAAATAATAGTAATGCAGAATTTTTTTTAATGTTATTTGACGTAATGCTTTAAGGAACTTTCATAATCGACTAGATGAACGTGCAGTATTCAGAAATCTGATGTTGTTGATATCATCCATGCTTTCGCACTCTCATAGACATATGAAGTTATTTTAAAATTCTAACTAAAAACTTTCGGGACCTTGGATATATTGCCTCGAATGGAGCGTAGACTTCACTTATTGTTTAACATTTATGTACTAAATAAACAATACGTATTTCGTATGAATAATCTTGTTAGAATGTATCGTTATCTTTGGCTACAAAGCTAACACTTCATTTAATAATTCCTAGCCAGCTTTTCAATTATAATCTTATATTAAGCCGATAATAACTTTTAATGTGTCCAAACAAATGTTTCTCAAAATGTTAAGATTACTGTTCACCATCTACGTCTATTCATGTACAATGTACTAAAGCTTCATATAAACAGAACTTTAAAAGAAGTATTAGAAGTGAGAAACTGCTCAGTCGTATCACTTCTATATTTTATCTTATCTTCTGGCTTACACAAATAGCCGAACGTCTGAAGCTATTTATGTCAACTTGTTTATTTAGATTAAAGCTCTCACCTTTGACGTAAGCGGAGCTCGATCCGGCCGCCGACTGCCCGGCGATGGACGTGCTAGTGTTAAACATTTTTATCCTTTTCCTTCTTGAAAGTTGATAGATTAGGATTTTTTAATCTGTCTCATTAAAACCATCGACTTATGAACGAACACGAAAAATTATATTTATTTCAAAAAAAAAAAATACTAGCACATCAAAGAATACAATTCAATGCCGTGTACCACTTTAGCGAGAATTGTGGAGAATCTGCCATCTCTAAAAAATCATTATCCAAAAGCACTTATTTTAACTTACACTTAGAACATGATGGTGAAACACAATCAACAACAACATAGCATTTTTTTAAGCGCTGTACAATTTCGAAGCATAATTTATACAACAGAATTCGTCGCGCAGTGTACGCAAAACACTAACAATACCGCACTCCGTCCGCGCAAAAGCATCCACAAGCTCGCATTGTTTTGGCAGCAAAACTATTTTTAGGCCGCAGCGCAGTCGGCAGCGCTATAGCTACAGCCGCTGGGCTGTAACCGTTAAATTTCCTCGTTGACCGTCGGGCCATGGGACCGTCTGCCATAGAGATTCGCATGGACTAAAAACTGCGTCGCCCGGCCGCTGCACGTCCACGTTATTTTTGTTTCGCGCCGACACGTACGTACGGCTTATTCGATTTTAATAACTGACTTTGCCGGTTGCACTTTTTTTTTTCAATGCGTTCCGATGGAATTTTCTATGCGTGCGCTGCGCTCAATTTATTTTTTACTATTTTTGAACCGATGCACGCTATTTATGAATAGTGTGTGATATATGTGTACGTACTTCGTATATATATGTGTGTGGATGTGTGGATGTGTGTGTGTGTGTGTGTGTGTGTGTGTGTGTGTGTGTATGTGTATACTACTGTGTGTGTACATAATTTTACTCAAATTAGGTAATCCATTGTGGATTAATGAAGTATAATACTATACCAAATACTTCTAATTATCAAATCATACGTTTTTTTGTTTTTTTTTTAAGTGGGTAAATACAGTTATATCATTTAATTAATGTACCTATGTCTCAATTTATCCAACACAAAGAAAAAAAGGAAAAGTTTTAAGAGATTCACATAAATACTAATTTCATTGTTTTGAATTGGTTTTATTTTTTTTTTTCGATTCTTGATAATTTTTATTGAGAAATAAAAAAAAAATATTATTGTATAATTAAAGAGCCTTAATAATACCTCAATTATAAATTAATGGATGACCACAAAAATTTTGAATCAAAAATGAAAGCCAGCAATGCTCATATACATATAACAATTTGATGTTGTAAAAGCATTTGATTTGGTAAATCTTTATGTATCATATCATATTCCGAAAACAAGGATGAGTACGCTATATAAGTAACCTAGACAACACAATTATTATAGCTTTCCTTAGAGAATATTTATCAATTCTATGATTTGTATAAAAAATGCCAAGCGCAACTAAATGAAAAAGAAGTGAATGCGGGATACTTTAATACTAGGATACGTAAACTTTCATCTATATTTATTACCATTTTACTAAGCGATAGTTTGTGAACCTTAAAAAACTATTAATAGTAATATTAGATCAAGATCTAGAAATTAATTTCCCCATGATTGTGTCTGTCACAGAATTTATTATCAGCGGCAACGCCACAATTTAGATAATAAATTGACTGAAACAAATAAGAACGATAACTAGTCCAAGGAAAAACTATTGTCGATTTTAACCGAAAAACATTTTGTTATAGTCATCTCTTAAAAATAAATCGATGCTGTACACTAGGCTTTTAAAGTTTACTGCAAGAAAAAGAAAGCTTATACGCTCGATTTACGCAAAGGAGAAGTCGCTTAAACAAGACGCGAGATATTACAACAGGGATCGCCAGGAGTGGGCTGGATTGGCAGAGCAAAGTAGAAGTCAAGAAGTTTGCGCATAAACTGTATGAACTAAAAAAAACTGATTATGAAACCTATGCACCTGTGAATGAATAAAACGAAGGATGTAGCAGTAGCCATCACGATAAGAGGAAAGACATTTGGCAGGAACAACTTCTTTGTTAAACACATCTAATGACGCATTTTGACATGATTCACTTGACTTGATTTCAGTTTCTTGTCAGAGACTACAAATGTCTACTGACTTTTTACTCTCGTCACTCCTAATACAGAATACAGTCTACGTCTTTCTCATATTTTTATGTTTCTTTCTGTCTATGAATATTTATGTTTCAGTTATTACGAATATTGAAGGAAATATGATGATCATCATGCGCTCCAATCTATTGCAATATTTTATAAATATTATCAAATAAACAAAATTGATATTACACGTCGTTGAAAAAGCTAACATAACAGATAATTGTATTGTAAAACCGCGTGAGGATCGTCCGTGTGTAATTTCACAATTCGCTATTAATCAAATAGACGAAACAAAGGAACACTGTTCATTGGTATAATTATTATAAAATTACATACACATTTTGACTTTAGTCGAATTTTCATTAAGCGAGAAAACGCGGAACCAAACTAGGCAGAGGCAAAAGTACACTTGACGACCCTTTACATTCACTTTGAGTTACGGGCAAAATATTATTTCGGGACGAGTTTTTTACTGTTTCATAAAACCGGAAAAGAGTAATTCCGTCGCGGGTCGCGGCTTTCGCGTACGTATTCGTAATGTGATTATTTTTAGAGATAATAAACAAAGAGTTTTATGCGGGCCGCGGTCTAGCCGTGTTTCTTGTGAATAAAAATTTATACCAGATATATACGCAATGCAAATAGATTAATAGGATTAATCTTATTGCGCTTTGATGCGAAACGGAGAATTTTTGACAAATCTTAGAGTTTAGTGTTGTTTCCGGGTATATTACCCTACTTGTAATTCTATGGCATTGTATTCTCAAAATATACTGCAATTTTCCTTAGCTTTTTTTTTGTTAATCGGGATATTTATACTTCCGATTGTTATACTAAAACGCCCAATTCACATCACCTAATCCACTTATCCTTTTAAAAACAATTTGAAGTGATAAAATTAGCACTTATTATTTAGTAATTAAATAGAGCTTTTTTATGCATAAACAGTGCATATCAGTAATATGCACTACGCTCATAAATAAGAAGAATAACTAAGTAGAGTAGCTCTTTCATTAAATGAATAACAGAAAAGGACTCTGCTTATTTACCTCGAATTATGTGAGCGTGGTTGTTTACGTTATCTGTGAATTTTAATTGGTTAGAATATTCTAAAAAATAAAGGTTATTTGTTTGTTGTACATCAAATGTACATGTTTATTACATTATTTATAAATAAGAATGACACAGTTTTACCTTGTTTGCATTTAAGGAACAATCTAAAACAGTCGACCCAGGCTATATTTTAAATAGAAATGTGGATGTTGTAAGTTCATGTTCTTGACCATCAGAGCTTCAACAATTTAAGTATGATCAGTAAGACGTCCTTTAGTGATAATGTAATGCATTTTTGCGAAGCAATATAGTTCAACGTACACATTTTAGTTTTCCCTTCTGCTTTTATGTCAATCCTCGAACTCCAGCAGTGGTAGGTGGTAATGTTTTGAATCCGAAGTAGGATTGTGATGTCGAAAGCTGAACAAGAATTAAGAACAAAGCCAGGCTGCGGCTCAGCAGGTGGACGATGTAGCCAACGGTTCCGACTGTTAACCTAAGTATTCTGCTCATGGAAATTTGGAAACAGGCTCGCTGACAGGAGATGCAGGTACGCGAATTGAAGGGTCAGGCCCGATAACAACCAAACTTAGATCTCGATCCTCGAACCTAGATAACAGTAGATTGTAACAGTACAATAAATTCTTTCATCTTCTCAAATCATATCAGATCTCTGTCTAGTCATCGTTATCTACAAATATAACGAGTTAATATGACATAAATATGGCAAATAAGTCTTACTTGGTAAATACGTTAGTAGCTATCGACACAATTAGGCTTTTTTTTCTAAAAGTGTACTTAGCCGATATTTTTTTCACGATTAAGTTTAATCCATTTAGTTTCTATTGCATCTTGCGCACAAATTAAAATTGGATCATGAAGAAGAATTAAAGAAACACATTATTTCAGAAACAAGCCGGAGAGACACCTCCCCCGCCCCCCATGAGTTATTCGACCGCGTGTGGTTGAGCAGCGCCGGGCCGTCAGCTTACCCACTTCACGCGTGACGTTTTGATTGGATCCCTGCCTCTAAAACATTCACTAAGCGCATTAAACTATGAGTTCACTATGTCCGTACTTTGCGTGAGGAGTAAACAACGAGATAGAACTTCAGTAATGCTCTGAATCATAATAGAAAGTGCCAGAAATGTTCAGCTAGCGAGAACAAGGAAGATATTAAGATCCACATAAGACAGCTTCTATACTTCAAAACTTCGAAGCTTACGTAATTTTTTATGTGTTTATCTGCAATGTGAAATAGGTTTAATCTTACGGTGATTTTTTTTCTCAATCTTTATCGTCCTGCATTATATTATCTAAAATATGACTTTATTAATTGGTTTATTTTAAATGCATAAAATATTAAATAAAAACAAAATTTGACGTAACATGGCATGTCCATGGATTTTTTCGAATTGGTTATTCATTCTGTATTACTAGTGTTTGAGAAAAAACACAATTTATAATTGAATTTAAACTCAAATTCGAAATATCTTTATTTCTTAGTTTATAAAATAACACTTAAAATAAGTCATAATTTGTTGGGAATTCACACTTTACTGCTCGTTTGGAAGGCAGTTTTTCCTCAAGAAGAACGAGCAAGAAATTTAATGGTAGCACCTTCAAATTACGTCACGCGTAACTAAAACATATATAAAACCATTAATGAACGAAATAGTCCGGTGAGAAGTCAAGCCGCTTATGCCCATGGATGGCTGTCTTCTAAATGTTCAGAAATTGTTTAATACCCTATTTTATTGATTGATTGTTTAATAATACTCTTAAATTTGTATTAAGGTAACTCTTAATAATAGTTATATAATAGAAAATAACCACAGGAACCCTATAGAGCATGCGCACGTAGAGCCCTCTAAATGAATTTGTGACTTTGTGACTTTGCATAGTCTACTAACATGTAAATTCAGTTTATTTTTATGTCTGGTTTTGAGTTTATATTGATCACTATTTGTTTGAAACATTTTGTAATTTTTTTTAAATATAATAAATTTTCATAAATTAATTACGATGCCAGAATTGAAATTCCGATTTCCTTTAACTTATTTGTAAGAGATACACGAGGTCTGAGCTTGTAAATCGAGCGAATGGTCTGTTTGCAGCACAAAAAATCTATAAATATCTGCGGTATGTCCTCAGAGTAAGATTCCATACAACATCAGCCTATGAAAACAATAAAAAATCAACTAATCTAACAGTTTTGACGTCTGATAAAGTTCTTATTTTTGACTACATAGGGGGCAGAGTTAAGCTTTTTCGTCATCTTTCTGATATGAGGACCCCATTAAAGCTTGTTATCTAAAGTGATTTCCAGGAACACGGTAGCAATAACAAACTCTATTCTTCGTCACGTACTGAAATAGTGCCTGATCCATGTTTTACACTTAGAAATGAGAATTTTATACATTTTGTTTTCATTTCATTAAGAAGTAAGTTATTTGCAGTAAACCATTTTTCTACCTTAGAGATTGTATTGCTCACATCGTCATTCTCCTCCCAGACTCCGATTATGTGTTGCACAAGCTCAAAGTCAGCATCGATTGTTGAGCGACCCCGAGTATACGTGAACTCTTTATTTGACATTAATTTACTAGTATAAAAAATGTACTAACATCTGATTTAGGATTAATTTTTCGAGAATTCTTGCTAACGGATGGTAGTGCAGATATGGGTCTAAAGTTATTGGAATTTGATACACTACCGCCTTTTAATAAAGGAATTGCTTTACTTTCTTTCATCAAATCACGAAAAACGCCTTCATTTAGACACTTATTAAAGATAAATGATAAGTGCGGCGCAATACAATCTGTAATGGAGTTTACAACCATAATATAAAGACCATGAAGCTCAGCAGTCCTTTTCATGTCTAAACGTTGTGTTCGTTTCACGTCTTGAATTAGCTAGTCTAATTATAACACTCTGTTAAGATTAGGAAATGATGACCGAGACTGATTCTATCATGCACATTACACAATAGAAAATCTATCAAGAATAGATGTACTCGCGTTGACATCATACTTTGCATCAATTCTAGATTTTACGTCCCCTGAAGACGAAAAACTAAAAGCAGATAAGTTTGGTACAACACATATCAATGAAGTTATTTTTTATCTTATTTCATGGTCAGAATATCTAGTTGAACGTAATACATGTATGACACAATTGAAGTAGTTTTTGGCCTCATCTAAAGGCCCTGGAAAAAAGCGGTGGCATTCAAACGATTCAATTAATTCGCTGATTTATTTAATTAATTAATATTTAAAAATCTATTTTAAACGTTTCTAACAGTATGCATGTAGTTACCATGTTTTATCGATATAAACAAGAAATTGAAAATATAAGAAAACACGTGCACATCTCCCATTAACCACCTGCGTTTAAACGTCTCTATGAAAGGAGATATCAGAACAGAACGGTTATCGTTGTTCCTTTTTTACATGATATAGAAGTGAAATAAATTACACATTATATTAATCCGTAAATCCAGATTCAATCCTAGAACAAACGAATACAGACGCATGTCAATACTAAGTGTGTATACAAAGACATTATTCGAATATCTACACTGGGCACACTAAAATATTATTGGTTCAGACTATTCATAAATGTTTGGATTTTTTATATTATAATTTTAAATTTTATGTATATTTAGCTGCCAATAGTTTTTTTTCATTTCAAATTGAAGCTGGGTGTCCGCAACATAAATTGTTATATCATGTTTCTAAAAATTTTATTATTTCATTATTTTTTGGCACTTTAGATAGATACACGAAGTTTTCTATCGTCTCAAGATTTCAATGGTAGTCCCCAAATCTTTTTGGAAAGACAGCACCTCACCAGTGCAACAAGAAGCCTTGGAGCGCTGATTTTAATCGTAGCGTTTCTCATCATGATGCTATTCGTAAAGGCAGCCTCTATACTGAGATTACTGATGAAAAAGGGGTTATTGTTAATTAGCTAATTTAATAAAACAGATATGCAAGATTCTGTTATGTTTTTGGTTAAAAAATATTTTTAAATTACTATATATTTCAGTTTTTTAATAATTATAGCGTTTCGTAAGCCTCTCCAGCAGGTTATTTAAAATTTGTATAACGAAAATATTTAAATGTTATAAAAAAGTTCACTACTTTGAAGATCTGCAACTTATTTCCTTGTTAAGTTATTATGTTTCTTGAGAGATTGGTATGAAATTTCATAATAATTAGGTATAAGCGATTTATTTCGGTACCTATACATATAATTAAAATATATGATATCTAGGCAGGACGCGATCATTACGAATACCAAAGTTGTTCCATTTCAAAAACCCCATTTTATCCTGAAACTTACAAAACAGTTAAAACGTCTAGAAGTTAATAGTTCCACATTTTTTAAATTATGCCTTTAAGCAATGAACGATAAAAATATACGATTATGACAAATAGAACGATATCTAGTGACATATTTTTATTTTCAAAAAAAAATATAGGAAATCCTTATACATTTCCACGACGGTGCTCTCAGTTTGTGAAAAAGATTACACTATTTGCTTGGTCGATTGAGTTTCACCTTCGCGCCGATGTGTTGAAAAGGTTACGCGCCACCTTTCGTTACCTTTACGCGGTCAGCGCCGGCGGCTCTCGTCGGAAAAGTCTCTATAGCGCCAGTATTATACTGCATTAACTGAACAAATTACGTGGACTGCTTGAAATTACTCGATTCCCTTAAAGCCTGATTCCGTTACAACCGATCCGTATTTGTTCGGCGGACCAAGAGTAATAGAGTATAGAGTTTTTCCACAAGTTTCTGTTTAGGTTTAATTACTTTTGGTGATGGTGACAATGCGATCCGGTCTCATTAATAATGTTAAAAATGACCACCGCATCAAGACATTAGTTGTTTTTTTTTTTCTCACAACCGTCTTAATGTTGCTATCAAATTAAAGAATTTAATGCATATAAAGCGATAATAAACAAAATCATTCCACATACAACATGGTGAACACGGATTACGTCGATTAGCGATTGCTAAGCAGAATATGTTATCTCATTTTTATTTCAAAACCTCAAAATGACTGACTAATAAAATCATCCTTTTAATAAAAAGATTTACGAGCAGAATTACGTCATTTCAAATTAAGTATGATAAGTCACTTTTAATGAAGTAAAGAGGCATGAAGTCTCAAAAGTTGGTCATCACTTCATTGGTCTGTATTTAGAATTCGTAAGTATTGTTAATTTTGCTATCACTTCAAGCAGCACTCTACCTGAACCTGATTCGAAGCCTATGTTAGATTATTTAACGCAGGCTCAAAGTGAAACTAAAAGGGTAAGGCAGGTGAGATAAAGAGATTGAGATATACAAAGTAAATAATTATAATTTACTTTGTAATAGGAAGAAAACAAAATGTGTGGAATTCTCACTTCCGAATGTGACAAATCGATCTGTTCTATTCTATTAAGAAACGAGAAATTAGAACTTGTTGACACTACTGTATACCTAGGTCTTACGTTATACAATAAATTTCAGTGGGATCTTCGTATCGGTGAGTTGGCGAAAAGGCTTAGCTCTCCTGCATTTGCAATAAAAAAAAAATAAGGAAAATACCCCATATCAAAACCAACAGATTGGTTTATTTTGGCTGTTTCCATAGCTTGATATCATATGGCATCCTGCTTTAGGTACATGCTGCAGATGTTCAGAGAATTTTCGTTTTGGAAAGCGGGCCATTTGTACAATTTACGGACTGGGACCTCGTGTTTCTCTTAGAAGTAAGTTTATAGAAATTGGAATCATAACTATAGCATCACAGTTTACTTATCAAAATTTAATGTGTTCAAAAAAAATTAGAATGTTTCAATAAAAGTAGTGATAGATATAATTTCAATACTAGAAATAAAAATAAACTGTTAACGTGCTAGTCAACGGCATCGGTCACAAATTCGCAAACACTGCATAAAAGGGTACTAAACAATATCTGAATGTTTAGAGTGTAAACGAACATAATAATTTGGACTTCCTATGGGTTTTTTCCTGCAATATTTTATACATGATCGTATTTCTATAATTTGTTTGAAAAGAGCTATCCTCAAGTTTCTTGCTCTTTCATTATGAGAGATAACTGCCTTACAAATTGCTGATTGAAAAAAGGTGGTGAACTGTAAATTCTTCAAATATTATGATGTATTTCAAGTGTTATGTAATAATCTTTGAAATAAATATATTTTGAATTTGAATAAAAAAATACATTATATCAAGCTATATATACTATAGACTTCATTCCATACAATTTTTAACTCCATAAACTTTTAGCCCCTCTCATCATCTAACTTAAAATCTGATATTTGAAACAAATTATTTTGTGTAATCAATTATGATGATATTTTATTTCACTAAATAAGCAACAAATAATTAATTATACATGATATTATACATTTCTGAATGCAATAGTTTCAATTACTCATAAAAAATGTATATCTTGTCTAATCCATTTTGCGACGTTTATTCGTACAATTTCTTTAAAATTTGACAACAAAAGTAGACAAATATCATAAGATATTTGCACAACTGCGCAATACGTAGCACATGACCTATTATGTCAGACCCACAAATAGGTCGAACTAAAATGGGTCCGTCATAAATGTTTGAAATTCTGCCTCTAAATGCATATCACGTAACGACTTTGTACTGGGCACACAACATATATTTCGATTAAGTGCCCAACATGTGTTTGGATTTTAGAAATTGTATTTCTTTAGATTGTAAATAAGCAACGCTGTAAATGCAATAAAGTAAATAAAGGTGGTGACCACCTTTATTCACTTACCACCACATTAAAAGTCGTCTACCACCTTTAATTTTACCAATTTCATTCTTTTTGACACTACCAGTTGTTTTCATGATTTTGCTATTCTTTGTTTTACTATTAATATAATTCGTTTTAGCCTAGATACAAACACATTTAAATATATTTGAGTAGCTTCTAATATAGTCAACAAATTTTTCGCTTTGATTATATGTTCTTTCGTCATAAAGGTCATAAAATCTTTTTCTACCTTTGTGTATTCCCACTCAATCACTGAACAAAAATGATTCATTTACTTGAATAATTCTTGTTTAAAAAATATTGTATTTCTTCTTTATTACATGAAATATTGAGTTGTGTAACTCACTGCAATCGTCACAGCATTGTAGTTCCAAAATCCTCTTCAGGATATATTTTCTAAATTCTACCAACCGTTTTCATTCACTGGAATGTATTTGTATATTTTTTTTAGTTTCTTTCCAACCGGTAGTTTAAAAGAAATTTGTTGACCACTGTGGTCTGATTTAAAATGGTTGAAAATATATTCTTGAAACGGTTCGACATTTCTTCAAATACTATCAAGACACGTCTTAGAGAAAGACGTGATTTTTGTAGGCTCCAAAAATAGGTTTGACTATCACTGATGACATCTAATAGGTTTACGATAACATCTCTACATATTACAATGTCTATACGTATGTCACTTGCACAAGGTTCCATTTGTAATCGACATAAACCAATAAAAATGGACATAAGAAGAATGAGAAGACCTATATACTCTCATCACAGTAAGCCGCTTGAGTTCCACACAGGTTATATCCACAACTCGCCCGACAGTGAGTTCTACAATATCAATTCTTTCTTTACATTTTAAATTATAACGAGTAAAAATTAAGACACCGCCATGTGATGAATTCTCTCTGACGAAGGAGCTTGAAACCTTCATTAGGAAAGACAAAGAAAAGCTGACCGTTTCCAAGCCAATGTTCCGTAATACATGTATTCCAATATACAGTGGTACTGTACATGATCAGCTCAACTTCCAGCTCCTAATTCTTCATAACCTGAATATTTTCAGGAATAACGGTCAGAATACAATTATTCAAATTATTATTATTTCTGATCATTAAATTTGGGTTAAATTGACGCAATAGTACTTAATTAGACAATATACTAGAGCTATTCTCTGCTTTCTTTAACAACTAGTGTATAGAAATACAAATTCCGTCTTGCCGAGAAAATCCTGTTTATTTTCTTTCAATTAAATCGGATCTCTTTCTGTCGAAGATATGCAATAAATTAAAGGAAAATTTTTATATTAAAATAAATTCAGAACTTAAAAAATGTTGAAGGTGTAATAGTTACACCAACTTTCGCTTTTTACAGTACGAGAAGAAGGAAGAAAAAAGAAATTTCATAAAAGACATCTATATTTCTCCCTTAATCATCGATCTGCGTTTGCATTGCAAATGTGCAGTGCCTGCGTAGGTACAACAACGGCAGGGCCGTGACCCGCAGACGCTCGACGTTTCGCGCCTAAGCGTCCACAGTGAGCAGCGCCAGCTATCGCACGGTTATAATAAAGTAAATAGGCATCCAGTAAACACGGTAACTGGATTTCATCAAACATATACGTAGTGGGCGTGTTTGCTGAGTAGTCGCGGGCGGCGCGACCGGCGGCCCCCAAGTTTCGGGTTACGTGCGCGTCACCCTAACTATATTAGCGCTATTAAATTTTCCACCCTTCTCATGGTAACGTTGTTATAATACGGCTGATCAAAATATAAGTTAATAAAAACAAATATTCTCGCTAAGGTCAAAGGGTAATCGATTGTATCTGGTAACTACGCCGTTTGGAATTTTTTTATCGAATAATCATGCAAATAAAAATAGTCGAAAGGAAACAAAACAAACAATCGAAAATCTATTTTTTCAATAAAAAAATTGCAACCGCTTTCAAAAACTTATTTGAATAATTATTTAAAAAGACGTCAAAAACAAGTTATTAATTGTTTTTGAAGTCGGTTCCAGCTAAAGGAAGGCAAAATAATAATTAAAAATGAATGAGAGCATTTTATATATATATAAGTTGTCTGCATATAAGTTGTCTTTGCTTTTTAAAAATTGTTTGATATTATTTCAGTTTCAAGCACATAATCTCTAAAGTCATCATTCACTCTCGTCGAATCTTTGTTCTAACGTAACGTCGATGTTTATGGTGTTTCGTTTGTCTTCACTCATGTCCATTATAATAACGTTTTTTAGGCATTCAAATCTATAAACATGAAAAATAACTTCCGATTTTGATTGCCTTTCCGTAAAATCAATTAATTCAATAATAAACTGCATTTCTCCATGTCTAGTAGTGATTTTTAATGCTTGCGATGATTGTGGTGTATTTCCGGATCTATTGAAGGACAATGAAAAAATTCCAATACATATTCGGTAGTATATCGGACCCTACATACTTTAGATTGGTAACGATAATACCGACGTTCAAATTAATTTTTATAAATCTTATTTTAAATGAACTAATGAAGCATTTTTATAACAGCAATTTGATGAACGTTAAATAATTTGGATTCACGAAGGGTCGCTAAACAATCAAAGCCAGTTTTGAGCTCATTTAATAGATCTTTGATACCTGGGAGGATTCACGGGATGCGTTAGGTGTTTTCTGTGATTTGTTTAAGGCATTTGACTGTGTTCATAATGATACATTGATCAATAAACTAAATCTTTATGACAACGTCGGTCAGTCCCTTGTAGAACTTCATCTAAGTGATGTTAAGAGATCGTTAGGATATGTAGTCAATATGGGTGTATCCCAGGATTCAGTTCTTGGGCCACTTCCATTCCTAGTGTACATAAATGATCTACCACACCTTTTTAAGGATGATCATGTGATTGTATTGTTTGCTGATGATAACTCCATACTTTTTAAGATATATAGGCATCAACCAGCTTTTGACGAAGTTACCATCTTCGAAATAGTTGAATGTTTTGGAATTAGTAGTCTTCTATTTAGTGAAAGGAAAACAAACTTAGTTTAATTTTCCTTATCTAATGCTTAATTGATTGGCACAAACGTAACGGTCAAGAACGAGGTACTAAGTTTATGGACACGACCTTATTCTTTGGTCTCACTTTAGATGCTAAGTTAAGTTAGAGTTCTCATATTACGAGGTTAGCGAAAAGGCTTGGTTCAAACAATTTGGCGACTTACAGATGAAGGCATCGCGAGACTAATTAATTTCAGCTTTTTTTATAGTTTTATGATCTATGGAATTTGGTTAAGGTATCACGCAGCCGGTATTAACACAACTTTTGCATTGCAGAAACAAGATATGCGTGCTGTTTATGATTTGAGACTATAACATCTCTTAGAGAAAAAAATAAGGAAATTAATGTCTTAACTTTACAATCACAACATATGTACGAAAACCTGGTATATGTCAAGAGACATAAGAGTCGTTCTAAACAAGGACACTTGACATAAAAACAATCTTACTACTCATAAAAACCCGTCTAAGCAAAGTTAGCAAACCATTTGAGGGGAAACCTGTACACTTTTATAATAAGATCCCATATAAAATTCAAAATTTGCTATTTTATGAATTTTAAACGTTTCGTTCAAAGAAGTTATATGGCGAAGGTTATTATACAGTGTTTGAATATCTTAATGAAAAGAGCCCATGAGGTTGAACTGCTCGGTTATCAGGTTGCTTCATATTATTTCTAAATGTTGACTTAATTATTAATTACTCAATACTTGTATTGATGAGTAAAAAAGAGCAACGCTTGAGTTTCTTGCCCATTCTTCTCAAGGTGAGTCAGCATTTGGAATCAGTGATTATGTCGAAAAAGAATTTATTAATGACATATTTCAAGTGTTATTTCATTATCTACAAAATAAAGATATTTTTTATTAATTTTGATTTCATTTGGTCATCTTAGTGTATAAAAATCAATTCATTTTTTCTTTTCATGACAATTAGTATAACTTTTAGCATATTTGATGACTTAAATTAACAAGTTTATAGTTTATAATAGAAAATAAAATAAATGCATTTTTTTTAATTATAAAAGATGTTTCTAACTTTACTAACTTCAGCATTGACTCAGTAGAAATCAGTAAGTAATTTATAGCCTTTCTCTTTCTATTTAACATCACTATAAATAAAATATAATTTAATCGTATATTGCAAAAGTCTTATAATAAACGGCACGATAAGTATGACCGTTCCACGTAGAAATTTTCAGTGTTCGCTTGAAGGAGTTTTAAAAAAATTCATGCTTCACGATTAATTGACCGGGCGGCTTTTCTAAGTTAAAAAGCTTACTGTACGGACCCCCTTCCGGGCGAGGGCACAATTTTCATTTTTATACCGTCACAAAGGTGGTGATTGAGGTGCGAAACGGGATGATACAGTCCAGCGATCATGATTTTTCATTTCATTAACTACAGGAGTCAAAGCAACTTCGACCCGGATAGCCGCTGATCCTATTTTATAACCACCTCTCTCGTTAAAATATACATATGCATATGTCTGTAGCAGGTTTTATTTACCCCACTACTGAGGCATGCTTTCCCACAAGTTTAAGCCCTGCAAGATGGCCGCTACACATGCAACTATTGTGCCGTCCTATATGCAAACGTATTTATGTTACCAACAACATAGGATCGGAGCAAAATCGAGTTCCATCAGGAATCTATACCAGTGTTGACTTTATATTTTTTTTAAATTCGATCTTATAAGAAGCATCCTAAGATGATAGCTCACGGAAAAAAGTCAGAAATTGACCTTAATTGAACCTTATGTTGTCGAATTAGAATTAAATTTTAAGTATACAGTAGAAATGGTATTTAATTATAAGGTCAGGAAAAAAGTCTTTTCGTATTTTATATACAAATTCAAAATAATTTTGCGTCATATTTTATTCACATTTAATTATAATACATATATGCCATGTTGTTCAACAACTTGTTGCAATTTTGTAGATGGAGACATAACCCAATGGCTATAGAAATTTTGGAACTTCGGAGTAAAAAACTGTGACAAGTAGTTTAGACAGTCCTCTCTTGATGTTAACGTAACCTTACTAAAAGAATTCTGAAGACAACGAAACAGCTAAAAATTTGAGGGCGAAGGTCAGGATTATATAGTGGATGTATAAACTATTCTCAACCAAACATTCCCAACATTTGATGAGTGCCTGAAGATGTATATGGTCTGGCGTTATCATGGTGAAAATCACACCCTTTCTGTTGATCGATTCCGGTCGTTTTTTCTCTACTTCTTGTTAGACACTCATCAACTGTTAGCAGTGAAGATCTGAATTTATGGTTTTTCCGGCGTTAAAAGTACATATTTAATTTCCTTCCGATCCCACCATACACATAGCATTAACTTAACGCAAGTTAATCAGGGTTTCGCTATAGTGAAGCTTGCTTGCATTTTACCATGATATTCTTCGCACGTTCTTGTTGTAGGTAATTCTTTTTGGGCACCCGCGATCATTCTTTTAAAAAACGGCTCGTTTTCACTACGTTTCAAAAGAAAATTGCAAATAACTATACCCTTCATAAGGTTTCTCTCGGTGAGCTCGTATGGAACCCAAGTATCAGGCTTTTCTGTATATCCATCGTTTTAAATGGGTCAAAACTGTTTTGTGGTCAATCTCCAGCTCTTTTCTTGTGTAGTAAGAACTAATATACCGATCCTGCTCTACTTTGTCCATTTTTTTAAATAGCATGGACTTTATCCTTAACAGGTCGACTAAAGCAAGGTTCGTTTTTGACATCAAAGTTACTGGAGTGAAACCAGTATTGTGCTATTCTTCGCTACACTGCATTAAGTACATAAACGTCTTAATTTTTTTTTTGTAATAAAACTTCAAAATGTATCGGTATTTTATATTAATCATTTTAGTGAACAGAAAAACAATAACAAAGTGGCGGAACAACGTTTTTACTTTTAATTTTTCTTTTTTTTAAATCTCATCTATTTAATGTCACCAAAACAACCATTAAATAGATAACACATACAAACAGCACAATCAAAGAGATTTTATTGCAACTTTTTATATATGAAATACGAAAAAATTTTTTCCTCGACCTAATAAATATCTTGTATACCGTTTTATTTCCGTATAGTTGTCTTTATTGTCTTTTTCAAAAAAAGTTACTTAATATTTCAGAGCGTTAAATAATCATTAACGTCTGCGCCACTATTAATCTATATTCAGTTCGCTGAATGCATAAATTGCAATCGACGAAGGTTGCTAATCCGCGAATGGGTGGAAGCGGGCGTCCATTTATTTATTAACCAAGGCTTTAAGTTAACAATAAGTTATGATTTATTGGCACTATTTCATAGGATTCGCTATGAATACTAAACGATTGTTTGATATTAATGTCGGTTACATATATGCATTGAAATGCACGCATTAAAAATGCGTTACACAAATAATTACATTTTAAATTAATAAAAAAAGAAACAATAAACCAGTGTACAAATTAAAAGACAACTATACACAGTACAGTAGTTTTAAGTAATCCTTTTATGTTTTTCGACTCTTTCACTATATTATTATCAAGTTTAAATAAATTTTTCACTCAATTAATTAAACATATTCATTATTTTTAAAGAATCGCGTCCATAGGAAACAGTTGGTTTCAACCAAATTCAGCAAGAGTAGGAAAAATAAATTTGCCGTACATTCATAGGCACCTTCCGTACCGTAAACTACTCTCCAACTCCAACTCCGGCGGACAAAAGTTGTTGCGTGCGGGGCGCCGCCGTCGAGCGCGTTATACTTTGTGTCGTGTTTGTCGCTTATCGGTATATTTTGGGGTGAAGTCTGTGAATTAATTAAGCGTTCGTTGCGAGGCTCCATCGCGGCGGGTATTGAAAGGCCAAGTTTCTGAAAATTGGGAGTTAAGTTGATTAAATCGACAAATATCAAGTTAGGAACTAATTTCGCCTTGTTCTTATATGAACAACTGAATGTTATGAAATCAATGTTTGGTACTGAAAACGCCAGTAGTTAATTATACTACATAATTAATATAATGACGTCCATCGTGACGTGCGTATGCGCGTATGTAGCCTTGAATATCTTTTGAACGAATGAACCAGTTGAAATCGGGCTTGCGACATTCTAAAGTATTTGACGGAACTTAAATTTACGAAAAATTTGAATTAAAAGATTATATGGAGTTTGAGATATACCAAAAAAAATTTTGAATTTTTTTTTTCTGATTTCTGAGCTAGTGAACTGTCGATCTTATCAATTCTATATCAATTGAAATTGTGTTGAAGTTTGCGAACTTGATCTTAATCGATATATTTCTTATTTGTTTTTATTAAAAATAAATACTTAAATATTTAATATTTTTGACCATTTGATCTCAAAATCTAAATACTCTCTGAGCACGATAAAGAGGATGAAACGCCGTTAACCTTGATGAAATAGATTGCTTAGTTAATAAGATATCTGTGACAAAATATTTGAAAAATAACAATTAGATAACTTTTTTATGCCTCTAATTATTTTAACAGAGAACGTTGATAATTATGAGGTCCGAAATATGAGTGACAATGTTTTCGTGCTTTTAATACTCAAAACATCACGGGACAACGAGTGTGACCGGAATAGAAGTCAGAAGCAATACCGGTTTAATACACTAGTTTAATAGTAATAGTCGACATACTTGTTTTTTTCTAGTTTTAGGCGACTAAAATGCTTATAACTATTCGGTACGGGAAACATGAAAAAAGTGTAACAACGTACATATTTATAGTGCATTTTTTTGTAATAATAGTTTTGGAACCCCATAACGAGCATGGTCCAACATGCTCTTGGCCAGTTTTTATGTCTTACCTAAGAGCGTTCTTTTTACTAAAAATCGAAAAGTATGTCTATAAGCTGTGTGGTTTTTGTGCGTAGGCACATTGCACTAAACATATTAATGACCATTGTCCGTACATCGATAACCTGTCTGTCTGCCAAATATATTTATTAAACAGTAAATCCTTTAGCCGATAAAAGACATTCATAACCGATATCAAATAACCGTTTTTAAGGCGTAAACTCATATAAAAAAAAAATACATCACGTCTCTATGAGCTCGTAATATTTTTGTTTCCACTGTAGAGCCATGTATATATTTTAGTGATTACCGTAAATATCGAATAAGTTGTAAATCTGATTACATAGCATACGATATATGTTGACATTTGTTTGCTCAGAGAGCGGTTTATTGTTTTAAGTTCCAGGGCGAATTTTGCTAAATGAGTTTTAGAGCTACCAAGAGTACCTGTTAAGTCGAATCTTAATAAATCAGAGAGTAATTTTACTTTTCATGCGTATCATTTCGCAAACTGTTAGAAACGACCCGTCATAGGGTCATTACAGACATTATAAACATATACATAAATATGTATTTATCCTCGCACACTGCGCCGAGCTATAATTTTCGAATTAGCTTTCGATAGCCACGAGGCTTGTTTACCCTCATCCCGCACACACCAACAGTAACCAATATTTAAAATATATATGTTAGTATATATTGCATATAAATGCTGTATATAGTACATGAATAAGTCTTTGCTGTACTTTAAAACATTTTAATAGTATTTTCTTTCATTTTTTTATTAAGTTAATTAATTAATCCACACGGTTTGGTTTTTTCGTAAAATATGCAGATTAATGCATGAAAAATAATACTTGCTGTCCGTAGATCCAATCATTGTTTAAACATTCTACGAAAGTCCCGTGGAAGTGTAATAACGTCAGTCGAAGTATAGTACATACGTACCAAAGGAAAGGTACAGAATGAAGCCCAATACGAGGCCTACAAATGTCAGTTATTTACGAGAACTCTTTCCACATCAACAAAATATTGTTTTCCCTTCAGTAAGGCAGAATAAATTAATCTACGGAGTTATAACGTAATGTGCGGAGTGAGAAATTCTGTAGTTAAATCCCACGTCGTGCACAAAGAAAAGGAGCTTTATGTCTAACGCAATAAGGTCTATTTTAAGAAAGATAGCCCGAACCGTGTTATTTATAAGTCATAAGGCTAGTGGGAAGGAAGTCGGGCGATGATGACGATCTCGCTGTATATTTTCTGTTTGGGCACATTCGGCGGCGACCCCGCTGCGCGTTTGTTTGGTATTATGCAACCGCTTAAAATAAATGTTCGCTCGTAATATGTATACGTATGCGAAAAATATTCCAAATAATATAAACTTTTTAAATTATTGTAAATATGTAGAGACGCACACACAAGGTAATATATTTTGAAATGAGTTTACGTTGTAGTTATATCAAAATATTGATACACATTTTACTGTATTACAAGAAGTCGATACAAATTCAGTATACGATAAAAGGATTTTGGTAACACTGATTATTTAAAAAATTCACTAATCTAGTAATCTACAGATTTGATAAATTTTAAAGTGTTTTCCTTATTGTATACTAAATATAGGTACATATCCTTCAAACATCGAAAATTGATATCTATCAACCATGTAAGAGAGCGAAGCTAAATAGTTACATCCTTGTGTTAATCAAATTTGGGTGATGTTCTCCACATCTATATCAAACTTTAGTTCTTTGTACAAATTTTAGTTAGTTTTCACTCGTATACGGCGAAACCAAAAGCAAGTTTCTATGTTTAATACGACTATGGACATATATGTAATATGCATTTATACATATATGTGTTTTCTTTTTTTTTTTTTTGTCGTGATAACATCTCCTCGCTCGTATATAAAATAGCACAGTGATAGTTTGTCAAATTTTCTTGTGTTATGAAATCGGTCTGATTTCAATCGCTGATTACTACGAGACTAATAATATGATGACAACAGTTGATGTCGCAATGGATGGATCATGTCTGTGCATGCTTATCGTACAGTTTTTTTTTTTTTGCCCGTGACGTCATCGGGATATCATAAAGGCTGCGCGTGATATTTGTGAATTATTATATGTAAATAATACGTTTAGTGACGAATAAATATAAGAGCTATTGTTAAGATTTCATCTTGACGTTTTTATGGAAAATCTATGGCGCGGGTCTTGACTACTTTTTTGTAAATATTTTTTCGTTCGAATGTTGGACGTTCATAGCTGGAGATAAGCATCTCCTTTAGATTTCAACTACGTGCGATCTTAGGCTACCTACAACTAACGGTGGCTCGTGATCTTCACCGGGTCGTCGATAGTAGGAAGAGAAAGAGGCCGTCTCACGTTGAACCCGAGACATTCAGCTCGTGGTGGCCACTCGAAAACTTTTCTTCTTCAGCAGTTATCCGTTCTACGCGCAATATTGATTCTATAAGCGATGCCGGTTAGTCGTGTTCTTCTGCATGTTTATTTGCTTCGGATCTCACCTAGCAGAGAAACCTCGACTGTAGCTTTTTCTACAGCACGTCGAATGACTTTGGCTTATTTGTGAGACTATCAGTAAGGGACCACGTCTAGCATACCAATGTCATGACTGGCAACACGCATTGTTTAAAGACCAGTGTTTAAACACTGAGGTAGGTGGTATATTGGATTTGAAGATGTCTCGTGATTTTACTAATTCTGTCTACCCATACACGAACTTGCTATGATGTTAATATATTATGTATACATATCATACATAATATAATAACATCATAGCAAGTTTCTTAAAGATACGATGATAAAGTTCCGTGCATATATGGGAACAGTGGCGATCATAGACGATACATCCTCCCCACCATCGACTTAAGATAATTCAACTAATATCAATTTCACTTTTTAACAATATTTTTTAATTATATAAAAATAAATATAAATTGTCGAAATAACTTTATATTTGTTTACATAAATTAGACAGTATTTTAACTATCTGGTTATTACACCTGAAAAAAAAATTAGTTAAAATCTTCATATTATCATAAGCCTACGAATATGCATTTGCTCTGTTAAACTAAATAATTATTTAATTATTTTTCAACGGAGCATCTATCCCTTTTTTTAACGCTACACGGTCGAAACCCAATCCGGCCGAATCTCCGTGCATCGCTAACGGCCGGGCAATAAGTCAATATTTATTTTCGCGTATTGAAAAATTATACGGCCATATTTCAAAATGGGTATGGAATTTGATTGCGCTTGGGGGGGATATAAATATTATTTTGTGCTTGCATAGTACTCACGCCGTCGGGGCGTTGCCGCGGTCGTGCGGCCCCGCACTCTGTGAATCCAATAACGGAATCCGCGCTCAGTGCTGTGAAAACAATTAAAACGTGAGAATGTGGAATATAAATCGACGTTGTGTTTCCATATCGTTATCGCGTTCCGAAGTCGAGAAAGCGAAAACTAGCTTATGCCCCCAGTTCCGCTCGCTTAGAAATAAAATAAACTCTCTTTTTTTTTTTGATTTGGTTCTTTCTTAACATTTCAGTGCCAGTACCTGCTGTGATTTCGTATATTGGTTCCGCTCACGGATTGTAATTAAGATTTGATGGTGTACATTTTACGTGACGGACGTGCAAACCAAGAGACAAACGGAATACTCTTCTAAGATGTTTTAATTTATATAGAGGTCCCAGAAAACTTTCCAAGTTGTTTTCGTTGGTGTCGGATATAAATAATTATTATTATTATCATATGTGAAAATATGATTCAATGAATTGAGCAGCATGCCATTTCAATAATAAAATTCGAAAATATCATTTTTGCTGGATTATACCAAAAATTATTTAGTGATTATAAAATCTAAAAACACAAAAAGTAATCTTTACTACATGATTTGATAAACTAAATTGTGACAAATAAGTTTTTGCTAGCAAAATGAAATGATAGATCATAAAAAAACGTTAGCTGTGAAAAAGTAATTTCGTATTATTCGCTATATACTTTAAGACATGAGGAATATAAGTTTTTGTTTGTAATCCACTGTAGAAATTCCCATTTACATGCGCAGAATCCACAAAAGCCATTAAGGAATGATATATTTCAGAATTTGAGAAACTTTGAAAATTACTAATTCATGTAATGAGCCAGTTGGGCGGAAAATTTCTGCCTAACAAGAAATAATATATTTCAAAAATTACAACAACGATAAGGATAATACTGAAAATATAGTTTATTTAAAGTGGGATTCCGTATTATCTAAAAGTTTATACACTTTGATATTATCAATAGAATTTGTCTAAGGAATCATTTTTAAAATACTTAAATTGAATGTCTTGAAAGTGCTTAAATCTTCATTTCTATAATATATTTGAGTAGTTTTTCGTTTGCAGTTTCCATTGTAAAAAGATAACTTTTACTTGTTATCTGATTATTATTTGACGAACAAATGCTTGCATCATTTTTTACAATATATCGCTAAAAATACAAAATTTTCACAAGGTGTCATGCTATATGTCGAATCTTTCTTTCTTTCTCTCTTTTGTCACAACGTATTATACTAAAATAAAGCTGACAACCAAAAGTGCCCTTATGGCCGTTGTAAGCCACGCCTTACATTGTTTCAAGTACATAAACAGTTAAAATAATCATGGAATTGTTGTATGATGACAATATTCATCTGACAAAATTGTGGTACTATCAGATCAGTGTTGTCATTATAGTACTCTATACAATTAAATAAAATTTCATAGTCCTTAATATTGTTATTTTATTATAAACTTACGTTTCTTTCCAAGAAGGTTAGACAGATTTCCACACAGTATAATATTTTCAGACCTTCCTTGCTTCAGTGACTTCGATCAAACGTTTCATGTAAGCTCGTCGGTTTCGGGTGGTTAGAATTTGGCCCCTTTTCGTATACCTCTAATGTGATTTTCATAATATTTTCTTTTTCCATCAAACACATTCGCTCTATAAATTTGTATTGTCAATTTATTATCGTTCATTCTTTTCAGCTAAACCCCAACAACAAAGTTTTTTGCTACTCCAATTATCAAAATCATCATCATCATCATCAAACCACACGATTCAATAATATTTTCTATTCTCATATCTATCTTCCAAAAAACACTCTACACATACTACGTAGAAACAACATATCTAATGGTTGTACTTGCATGTGTCTTTTACTTAACCTAACTGTCACTAATGTATATAAGCGTAGAGACTAGAACTCCATTACGGTTAACTAGACGCATTTT
This sequence comes from Eumeta japonica, assembly GCA_005406025.1. Classification (NCBI taxonomy): domain Eukaryota; kingdom Metazoa; phylum Arthropoda; class Insecta; order Lepidoptera; family Psychidae; genus Eumeta; species Eumeta japonica. The sequence continues at coordinate 233,091 of BGZK01000798.1, forward strand.
TTGTGAGACACTTTTAATATTTTTAATAGCACGCAACGCCCTTTATTTTTACCATTTACTCATTTTTCGTTATCTCTATCATGTTTGCTTTAATTTTTGAGAAAACTGCCTAATAAATACACTCCTTCATGTACATCTTCTATACAATCGATTGCAGTCATGCTTTTAATTCTTTAAAACACCATGGCTTTAGTCTTGCTAATATTCACTTGTATATTTTTTTCGCGATTACGCTTAACGTTTTAAGTCACTTACTAAAATCATTCAGTTTAGTTACTGTTGCATGCAACTCGTTACATAGATGGCGTAATAATTACATGGATGTCGACATGCATGTCGACAATTGCCTTCTGTAGGAGACGATTTCCCAGATAGCTCACCCATTTTTTGTCCACACTCATATCCTCTCAAATAATACAATCACCGTAACTATGAATATGTTAAACAGCCACGGTGACTCTAGAGATTCTTGTCTAATATTCCTACCGATGTCCAACCAGTCAGTATACGCCCCTATTACTCTGACGCAGGTAGTCTCTAGATAGAGATTACAGTACTCTGATTGGTTTCCTATTTACACTTTTTTTATATGTATAGGCTGTTTGATAGATCATATCTTTTTACTTTGTGATAAGCTTTTTCAATCTCTTAGAAGTACAGAAAATATATTGTATTTTATCCTGATATTTTGCTCAAAAAAAATTGGTCAGCACGATCCTTATTTTCAGTCGCACTATCTATTTTGATTATGGTGGGCGATCATTGAGCAATCTACCGTTTATCATAGAACTAAGTGCCTGTATGTACGTACAAAAGCCGAACAGATATTGTTGAAATTCTATATAGTTAAAGCTATAATTTTTTATATTAAGCAACACGTTAGTTACTAGACAATGTTCATTTTAATTATTGTAGTAACAACTATGATAAATTTCGTATTTTTTAATGATAGCTTACAATGTCACTGGTGCAAAATGAGTTATTAGTATGACAACTTCTAGCACAACAAAAAAAAAAAATTAAATACGGTTGATCTTGCAGACCATCCCTAAGACTTCCCGTTGTTATATTTATAAATGTATTTTTAGTTTCTCTAGGTAAAAAATATAGTTGTTTGTAAGTTTTTGAGCTTTTCGAGCTCAAAAATTCGAAAGATAGTTGACTCTGTCGTGTATTCCTGAAACTTCTTTCTGTTTTCGAGTTCGAAGATTGAAAAATAGACCTAATAGTAAATTATTAAGCTTTTTGAACTCAAAAGATAGATTACAGAATTTTTTCAGCTCTCCACACTCAAAAATACAGCCTTAATACATTTTGAGCTTTTCGAGTTCTAAAATCTACATTTATTTATGTCTTTTTTTTGATTTTTGCTTGTAATATATTTCAAAATTATAATTTTGATTTACGTGGCACAGTTTTTTTGGGTAGAAAAAGATAATCAAATACCAAACTTGATTCAACAACAATTATAAGTTACTTTGATAAAACATTTTTTTTATGAATTTATATAAAAATTCATAAAAAAATGTTTTTTTCAAAGTATAATAAAATTTTGAATACCTCTAGTATAGGACCAACCGATCTTAAGGTAGTTTGCGTTGATGGCGTTGTTTCATTGCATAAAAAAGGTTATTCGATTTTAGAATTTTAAGTAAAATAGTTTAAAGAATTTAAAAAAAAACACACACAATTTGAAAAATTATTATCCAACAACATCTTTTAAACAAGTTAACCAATTTTTGTGCAGTTTGCGAAATCGGTTTAAATTTTCAGGAAACGTAATGTTGAGCGAACACCTAAATCACATTTTGACAGGTCAATTCTTCAAAAGTTATGAGACTTTTAGACACACACGCACAAACGAGGACACACCGCGCGTGTGCACACGCTCGCGCACACCTACATACCCTTATATACACATACAACAATCGGACAATGGTATAAATACATTGTAAGGTTCCTAAAACGTCAAGATATGATGACAAACCGATTTTCAAAAACCAGACTGAAAAAAGTAACTTCGCAATCAATGAAGAATTATCAACTTTCATATGGGTAAGTTAAAATGTATACCTAAAAAAGTTAGATCTTTGTCAAATTTATTGCCCTTAAATAATCTTTACTCAATAATGACATTAAAAAGTATTCCTTTATCTAACGATATCCCGTTTGAGCATGTGAGCACATAATATTTTTATCAAAATAAAGTTATCAAAAGTAAAGTAAAAAATTGGTTTAGAAATCTCTTCTTCAATCAATTTCCCATTTTTCACCTTTAAACGACTTCAAAAAAGGAGGAGTTCTATGTCCATCTATAAGTATTTTTTTTATGTATGCTCAGCGATAACTCCATCAACTGTGAACCGATTTCGTGATTTCGATTTTGTTTTTTTTTTTTGAAAACAAGTTGTATTTACAAGTTTTATATACAAGTATTGTATACTCCCGAGGTAGTTTCATTTTCACAAATTTTAGATCTGATGATGAGATATCATGAAAATCGAGAGAAACCCTTAAATATTATAGACACGTATAGTGCTTAAGCTTTTTCTTTAGTTATTCAACTTTTTGCATATTGTAGTTATCATATCCTGCTGCTGAGCTGATGTTGGAAGCCACTGCACTCCTTAACGATTAGGAGTTAGGCGATACTACTGCGATTTGTTACCAATAACTACTCTTCAATGGCTATTAGCAAAACCTAGCACTACTAGGTACTAGGTAAAAAATTGGAAAATAAAACTTTTTTATACGTAACTTTAAGAAAAAAAACTAAAAAAATTTTTTTATGGAAACCTTCAGGACACGCTAACATTAGTCTAGTTTTTTGGTTTTGTACTCTAATCTAAATTAATACCAAAATCTAAGTTAAGCAACAAATTAATCAAATTATTCAAGTATGAATACTATTTTAACAGGTAAATAGAGCAAACATATTGCATAGTGGTAGGGAACCCTCGGTGTGTGACATTCGCAATTGACTGGTTATTTTTAATACTATTCGTTAAACTTTCTGTTATAATAACAGATTTTCAATAAAAATTTTAACCGGCATCTAGTACGATTCAAAAGTAAAGTCTTTTAAAGTAGGGACAGATGTTGAGGCAGCATAGGTTCAGTAGGTCGTAGCAACGATATTTAACTATAAGCGAAAATGCCTTAAAAATACCATTACAATCATCATACGACAGTAGCGTGACCCGGACTAAATTGGTATCATCTACGTAAGTATAATAATCAATCCAACAAAAATATCTTATCACATCCACCGTCAAAGGTACGAAGGAACGCATTCGAGTTATTATCCTTAATCCAGGAGCGTAAAAGCAAAACGCCGAGCGCGCATAAAGCCACTGGCTGAAAAGAGTAATTTTCCCCACCATAAAAACAGTTACACAGTTATTTACGACGATACCGCAGTCTATACGGGACTGCGCCCGCGGCGGAGCATTAATGATTATCCCGGGGTTTCCCTTACAAAGAAATATTACTTTGACAAATAAAATTCTCTATATCCCCTTCGGTTGAACGGGATTTTGCATATTATTCCCTTTTTCCGATCCTCTAATCGTTTCGCCCGGATATAAATTAGTTTTCCCTGAGAAAGTGGTGTATATCAATGTAGGATTTTGTCCGCTATTTGGGGAACATAGCTTACCTTTCTACGTTTTGGCATTTGTTTATAATAATTGTACTGTTTGATTAGCATATAATTTTTAAATGATAACTAATATTACTGGTTTAAAATATTATTCAAGACTTTATAAAAAATGCGTATCATTTGAAACCAAAATTAATTTTTGTGTCTAAGGTTTCTCTCTCTCTTTCTCCCTTTATATGCATATTAGTCGTTGCACACCCGCTTCGCTAGGTATAAATTAACATTTAGCAATAACTTTTTTTTCTTTTGATTCAAAAAGCTTCGCTAGCATGTGCATAGAATGAATCCTTTAATTTTTGTAACTAGCCGTTCTCGTTGTCAATTCTGATCTCGATGATGGTTCTTTTATTGATATCGATTCTGATTCCACTGTCAGATCCGACCCCGGCCCCGCTACTACAAAAGCTGTGTTGATGCCCATCTTGGGTCCTTCTTTGCTATGGATTTTTAATTATATTTACAATTTTTTTTTGTATAAATTTTACGTAATGTTATATTAATCTTATATCCTATTTGAGAGTATAATATATCTCTATTTAAAATTCTGTTGTGATCCGTCCAGACGACAGGGTATGACAAACATCTATAGAAATATATTTTAATTTTTTTTTAATTGTAAATAGCAAACGATTCCGCGTCGAACGATAATAATCCTACGCATAAAGTCTTCTGTAGTTTTTATTAGATGGCCACACAGAAAGAAAGATTTTTACGTTATAAATGAGATTTAATGATTAGAAGCTAGATTAAAATCAGAGATTATAAAAAACTGGTTTTGATAAATTACAAGGGTTATGATACATATATTTTTTAATTATTAGTATAGATTTGTAGTACTGATTCCTTTTCATAGATGCTCGATGCCAGGAAACAGCTAACAGGATCATATAGAACTCTTACCAAATCATACCAATCATACAAATCGTACCAAATCTTCACGATTTTCTTCTTATTGCCGCCATATAGGTCCCAGCCTCCAATACGTTGACACAGCATAGGAGGGAGGAGCGTAGTGTACTTCGTCTTCTATTAACTTTCACTGTCCAAACACTTAGCAAAGTTTAAAGGGACAGTTCCCGAGAGACGCTTTGCAATACCCAGTCGCATTGGAACTTACATAAGAGCAATACCATGACAGATCTTCGCGGAAAACCGCTTGTACTCAAGCTGACATGTTCCGACTCTACTGAACATCTACTTTCAAACGAGCGATCGCTTCAATCGTGGCTTAACTCAGCTCGAAAGGATTGACCCTGAGCAAATTTACGTTTATCCTTGCATGTAAGGTTTTACAAACAAATTTGCCGTATTGCAATTTTTTGATAATTAAACCAATTATAGATATACATAAAAAAGTAAATATAATAAGATAATTCATATCGTGAAATATACCTGTTAATTTTTTATAATTTAGTTGGCGCAAAATACTTTGGACACTTCGTGCGCCGGTTCAATACGACCCATGGGACACGGTAAGTTAGGAACGTGAGTAAGTTTAATAATTATTGATATTTAAATGAAATAAATGACATACGATTACAACCTATTTAAAAAAAATGCTATTTTGAGATATGTTGTACTCTATGGTGAGACAATTTATTATTTTACTGGCCTTTTATCCATATTTACTCAAAAATTATAATCTTTATAAATAAATTCCATCATCATTAAACGTTCACCTTTTTTTAAATAAGCATTAAATTATTTCGGAATGTGCTATAATCTAAGCAATCACTTTTGCAGTTTTATCAATAAATATATTTATATATATATATACATATATATATTATATTTATTTCAAAAATGTGTTTGTCTAAGATACATCAGCATTAGTCCTATGACATAAATTATTAAAGTCAGCGGTTTAAGAACAAACGAACATGACTGGTTAAGAATAGTTACCAACTTCTCCACTCAACGGACGTCCTGACATGACGTTTATCACGGACATCACGTTTGCGTTGATGGTTTCAAGTATAATTTGATGATATTAGAACCTTTTTATGACGGTCCATGAGATTCATGTTGGGATGTTTAGTGTTCTGATGAAGAAGTGGCAAATCTGACTCACACGCACTAGTTATCACTTAAAATGATTTATATATATATAAGTAAACAGTAATCTCTCGAACAATTGAACCTATTCTAAAAAAAATCTGTCACTGGTAGGGAGGGATGATGCATGAACGCTGAGTAACGTAATCTGAATTTGATATTTTTTTCTATTTGCTCAACTCCATCATATCTGCAAAAAAAGATTCACCGTCTGGTAGTAACAAACTCATGTATTAACGTTCATACTTTCACGTTTATGATACGAGTGTTGTGTGGTAGAAAATTTTACATTTCGGGTTAGAAGGAAGTAGACATACGTACAAAGACGCACGTACAATCCACGTACTTACAAAAAAAAAATAGTACCTGTCAGCTCTAACGCGGCGACTGAAATTTACTATCTAATAATATATGAACATTTTTCTTAGGTATAAAATATATGAAATAAATAATCGTAAATGTACGAAATATCCTCGAATACATACAACAGTTAAAGAAATAAGTAAACGCTTTCATTACAATGCTGAAATCATTTTTATACTTTTATTTATATATTCGTAACATCATATATAGGTAACAATGACAGTAACATTTAACACCTCGAAAGCTCAAGTTATAAAAATCAAATTCACAGAGCTCGTGATCTGTACGGCATTCGGGTGTACGGAAAATGAACTCAATGACAAAAGAAATAAAATAAAATCAACTATTTAAGAAAAATAAAAATCGCGTTTTTATGAGCAAGCATGTATTGTACTAAAAAGCAAAAAAATGTTATGGAGCCTGTTTTCTCTGTATACTCTGAAAGAAACTAAGTGTAAACCATGTTTATAGAAGACTATGATATTTGAGGGAAAAAACGTGGAGCGTTTAAAAATAAAATCGTGTATGTTCGTATTTTTGAGGAAAAGCGCCCCATGTTTTTATATTGAAATACTACATTTTACTAAAAAATATGGTTTACTCGCAGGATCTTTTGGTTAGACAGAGAGAAAAGCTTTGATAATCGCTTTTTGCTTTTTAGTACGATACCGACATGTTTATTAAAGCGGTTACACCCGGTGCCCTGAGGTGAAAATTGCAAGATAAAATTTTTAACCACCGTTATAACATTTAACACGCTTCTTGCCTTGGCAATGGTGAGAACTCAGGATGTTAATCTTCAATTTGACTCCAAACCCCCTAACTCTAGTATAAATTTATGAAAGCACAAACATGGTTAAAATACGTTCTTCGGTTATAGAATTCCAGTTATACAGTTAAAACAAATCCAAACACAGCTAGGATACATGATCCGTTATAGAGTTCCACTGGTAACCTTCCAGCTCCATCTTTAAACCTTAAATATCAATCACGCCCAAAGTGCATGTCAAGACAATTCCAGTAAGCTCAAATACTGTCAAATTACGTCGTCCCTTTTTGAGCTCCAGTAACAATCTTCTGCCTATGTCGTTAGAGTCTGAAAACCATTCATAGCTAGAATCAATTTAAGACAACTCCAATAAGCCCAAACGTGGCTAGGATACTTTGTCTTGTTACGAAGTTCAAGTGCCAAACTTCCAGCTCCATCGTCAGATCCTGAAAACCAATTATAGTCAAAGAACATATCACGACAATTCCAACAAGCTCAAAATCGGTTAAGATATGACATTCCATTATATACTTCTTGTGCCTACCTTTTGCTCCATCATCAGATCAGTCTTATGATACCATATGATTGTATTTTCATCAGAACTACACACAATTTCCAATTTTTATGATGATAAAACAATTAGAATGATATTAAAATTGTCTCAGATTCCGTTAGATAGACACATACATACATTCCAGTAAAGCTAAAAAAAGCTTACTAAAAAAGCAAAAATCAGCTCCATCTTTATGATACTTCCCTATGTTAATAAAAAAGTAACTGAAAAAAATTAAAGCGACTTCAAAAAACGTTAATTCAAAATTTGGAAATAATACCAAACATATTGACAACAAAATATAATATATCAATAACAAAAACGAAATCAAAATTAAGTTTAAAAAAATTAAGGGCCTACATTTTTTTGAGGTCGGTGCCAGCATTTGAAACATCTATCAAATATAATAAAAAGATAGTCCGCAGTATGAACCAAAACAAGAAGTACAAATATCTTATTGAATAATTCTAGTGCAAATATCTACATACAGATTTTATAAATCAGAAATGGAGAAAAAATACATACGTTTCGTATAAGAAATTCGAATATGTTACGTGGAGGTGCAACATAAAAAATTAATAATAAACAAACCTCATTTTTTGTTAACACTCGATTTCGCTCTCCGTCCAATTTGTGTATAGCTAAATATCCTTTCTTAAAGAGTCAACCTCGAAAATAGGACAGTAAAAATTATACCCATTTGATTAAAGAATGTAATTACATTGTTCGATTCGTAATTAAGTTTGTAATTTCGAACACGACATAAATTAATTAAGAATAATATGGTGCATAATGGTCATAATCAATGAACTGGATCGAGAGCAGTAATAATTCTATTTATGGTAACCGTGACGAAAAAGATATACTTTAAGATACATTACGAAACTAAAAGATAAGTTTAAGGTACATTACGAAAGGTGTAAGGTAGGTACGAAGAAAAGGAATTCATTATTTTCCCACCCGGGCGTCGTCATGGGTGAAAGCTTGCATTAAACGAACAAAGTAACGAGAAATAAGGAATACTCCATGGTTATATAAACAAATCAACGTCTTTACACTTATTAAAAAGGAACACTTAGAAAAAAATATAACTGCATGTTTAACCAAAGACAAATTGCTCGAAGGCGCTGTTTTTTCGTGACGGTATGACGGGAAATCTTTGCAGACACGTTACGCTTACGTTAGCGCTTGCATCGGGTGCGCCGGTCGCTTTCGGCCGGTGATTTGTACTCGGTTTGTTGTTTTACACTTTTTTTTATATAAATTAAGTATTCCGTTCACATTTGGCGGCACTCGTCGGGAGGTCGTGTAATTTTCGTTTATCTCTCTCGAAATAATTTGCACGGACCGCGGCTTTCGTGCCTAGAATACATTTTTTTTTTATGTATAACAGGTAATCCCTTTTTTTATGGTTTTCGCTCATTATTTTGCAAAGGATAAACATTTAGTGCCCGTACAAATTTTAAGAGAAATAAAAATAACGAAACGGCACCTTTGTTGCATTTGATTAAACGAAGTATATACACATCGGTTCAATTGTTCTGTAATGTTAGGGAAATCGTATTCGAAAAATATAAGTATTTTCATTGAATGACATAAAAAGGATCTTACGAATTACTTGTAATAATTTAAGATCTATTAGTTTGAATTGATGATTTAAGTAATGGAATAAGCTAAATCCGTGACTTATTTTCTTTTATTTATATAGATTTTTGACTTGTTGATACTTATATGTGCTGCGCACAAAAAAAAAACAGTTTTCTCGGGTTTCATGGTTAAAATTCAATCCTAAAGTTATTGATATTAACAATATTGTGAGTACTATTCTGCCTCCTAAACATAAAATTATAGTTGTTTACTGCACTATGTTTTACTTATACAAAGCTTATACACTGAAAAAAATAATCAAAATCTTTTAGAATCAAGTAATTGTCTTTGTCTTGTAAAATTAAAAAAGAACGAAGAGAAACTACCGGCAATCTGTTGTTGTCCGTGTAATTGGATTAAGCCCGATAACGGCTTGTACAGAGCCTTGAAGTTTCAACGCGCTTGCTATAAAACGGAGGTGTCCGCTTATGTTAGTCTTATTTGTTTTTAATTTTGATAATTGTTTACATGTTTTTATGTAAACTTAAAATAATAATAGCCTAGTCACTTCACGTAGCAAATCTTTATTACAAAGTATATAATGTTCATATCCATACTAATATTATGAATGCGAAAGTGTGTCCGTATGTCTGTCTGTCTATCTGTTACCTCTTCACGCTAGAACCGCTGAACCGATTTAGATAAAATTCGATATGGAAATAGTTTGAGTCCCGTGTAGGGAAATAGGCTATTTTTTGTGTGTATGTCTGTTCATGTGTATACTTTTTTATAGTTCAACAATAGTTATACTAATTTTAATGAACTTAAATGTACCAATAGAGTATACAATTTTATAATGTGTAAGCTACGTGCAAGAGTGTCTCTGTCTGTTTGGTATATTGTCACCCCTAAACCGTTATGCTATATTGATGTGGATGAAATTACATATAGTTTGACATCGGGCAACGGACATAAGCTACTTTTTGTTTGTGAGTGTTTGTTCGTTTATATGTTTTTTCATAGCTCAACAATACTTAAACTGATTTTAATGAACTTTAGTGTATTACTAGATTACATATTTTTTTTGTGTGTTTATCTGTACTCCTTATAAATAGAAAATTTTGAAGTCGTTAATTTTATTTTATTTTGTCGGTAATGCTTATTTTTTGTCTTGTTTAGAGTAGGAACGGTGTTAGAGAAGGCGATAAGGATTGAGAGGAAAAAAGAAGAGTAAATTATGGCGTGAGAGAGTGAAGCAGAGCGAAAACGAAAATAAGATTGTGTCAATAAGCCGATTGCAATTAATAATTAATAATAATGGTTTAATAATAAAAAATTAAATTAAATTAAAAAATCATAATAAATTAAAATGAACTTTAACAGGTTTTACATTACGTCTTTTTTAGTATTACAACGTATCTTATTATCAAAACATTGAAAATGTGATACTTTGGGTCGATGTTCGGTTATTTGTAACTCAATTCCGAATATACGTCTGGACGGATTTAGATGAAATTTAGCACACAAATACAGTATTTTCTGGATTATACACATGTACACTATATACATTATTTTATACTTCCCACTAATCAGTTTCTGTACAATAATTAACAAAAACCGGAATCGATATCGTAGTCGAGAGCGATTGAAAAAAAATGGAGGCCTGGGATTGGAATAGAGAATGTGACCGAATCGAAACTTCGTGTGAAATCGAAACTTTAATCGAAAATTGGATCGGATTGGTATAAATGATAGCAAGATTACTCGATATAGAAAATGAGGAGTTATGTGTCGTGTGTCTGTGTGTGTAATGTGTCCACGCGGACGGAACCACGGGCAAAAGCTAGTTTAACATAAAGGCTCACTTATTTTAAAATTGAGCTACTGATGAGGAATTATGTGTCGTGTGTCTGTGTGTGTAATGTGTCCACGCGAACGGGACCACGGGCAAAAGCTAGTTTACCATACAGGCTCACCTATTTCAAAATTATGCTACTGCTGATTTCACCCGTTTCTGTGTTTATATAAAAGTTCACAGACGTTCGCCGACACATTGGGAATTAATAGTGCATATAAATAGAGTCAAGTCAAATTAAAAAGAGATCGAAACACTTCCATACCAACTTGGGCCTAAACGTGAAAGGATGAGAGTTATGATATATATTAACAAACAATCAATAAATTCTGCAGACCTTGGCAATCTGAAAGCAGAATTATTCGACATTTCGTGAACCTGAGCTTTTGTAACAATTTACATCTATTATCTGATATTTGGAGTATAGTAAACATTTTTAATACATGCGTAAGTGCTTTATATATTAGTACTGTCAAAATTATACAATTCATAGATTTAAAGTTCATGAGTAAAAAGATATTTAAAAATAAAATACTTTTTATTAATAATATTTTATTCGTCTTCAATTATAATTAACTTTGAGAGCTGACAGCTCTCGAAGTAGGCTACTGTTGACCTGTCTGCACACATAGTACAACCGCCATTTCCTCTTACACGCCCGCTATAGTAGGACCGTGCCTGTTTTAATTGATACGTTCCTAAAGAAATGAGAATTAGTTCTCTTTCGAAAAGCTGGGGGAACACATTTAAATTATCATTTTACACAGTAATTGCTTTTCATCCGTTGTAATTAATTGTTACAATAAAATATGTTAAATCATTTTCACCATTTGCATATGCATATTTATTTGTTGCTTTATTTTCTCAGCATCTATTTGTGCAACAGAAATAACATAAAGTGAATAACAATAAAACCAGGAGATGTAACTGTCAGCGAACAGAATAAAATTAAAGTACTAAGTCGATTTTTAGACGATAATCGATTGTAAGATTATTTATTAAGCCGTTATTAAAACTGAATACTAACGAGCATTTTACTTCGAAATACTATTAATATTTTACTTCCTATTTTATTGGAGTAATCAATCTGTTTAAAGGTTTTTTTTTCTAGACACATGATATCGTTTACATTAGTCAATTTTATTTTAACCGATAAACTAATTTGCTCGAACCCCCAACTTATTTTTACCTCGAAAACTTAACGATACCAGACGATACTCAACTATGATCGGTCTGAAAATTACATAAATGTATTGCATTATTGTATCATATATTTGTATATAAATACGTATGTATGTGTAAAGGTAAAATAAATTTTGTTAATATTAAATTCAATCTTTGTATAAATTAATGTTTTAAATATAATTCTTTGTATAAATAAATGTTTTAAATTTTTTATATTATTTCGAACACATTAAAATGATTTTACCATTCGTTTTCACGTAAAACTTTCGTTAAAATCGAGTTATATCTCGAAGGAACTGTTCTAGCCATTTTAATACTCGCGATGTAACTATCATTAAAATCGGTTGATGAATGTAGCTTGTAGATTGAAAATTTGAATGCACTTAAGTAATTTTAATATATTTAAAAAGAATGTAAGTTTGACTTATTTGCATTGATTCAGTCAAAATAGTTTATTCAGGATATCGTCATTGAAAATTTTCAACGTTTATTTTTACTTTTCTATTTTCCTAGATTGTAATTTGTGTTGATGTTTTTGTATTTTGAAACAGAAAAATATGGTCTATTATATTTTTTACCATACCACAACTTATTACTGTTGGATCCAGAAACTCCCATCTCCTTTCATTGGTTACTCAGGCCAAAGCATTTTATCAACAAAAAATATCCCGCTAATTGGCGAATGTTGCATTCAACTTCTGCGCTTGAGATTCTCATTCATAAGGTTTAGAAACTGTAGTAGTAGCGTCTGTTAAACTTTATATAATAATAGTAATATATTTCTATTAAATTTAAGCTGCTGTGATATAGTACAGGCCGTAAAACTCGGCATGGCACAACTGAGAGTTAAAGTTGGACTGAATCGTTTTTATGCGAACATTAATGTTAAATTTATTCTCCTGGGAGTCTAAATATATGTACCAATCATATCTAAAAGTACTAAAAGATCACTGCCCTGAAGTTACATTTTATGACATTATGTAATTAAATTTCATAAAATTTTGAATAGCATTTTTTCAGTTATATTAGCAAAAGTATAAATGAATAAAAACGAATAATTCTAACAATTTTCAATTTTTCATAAGCAAAATTACAATTAAAACATTTTCATTTCAAGGCCTTTGCAAGCAAGGACTAATAATTCTTTTATAAAGTTTGTGTCAATGTTTTTAAGGAAATATAAGGAATTAATAACAACAAAATTAAAAGTGTGTTAATCCCAAATCATGAAAAATTCTATTATCTTGTTCATGATAATATATTTAAATGATAGTAATGCTTAGACGTCCATATAAATTGTATAAAATATAATACATATAGGTATATAATATTTAAAATGAATCGGGATAAAAAGACTCTTTTCGCTTTTTCTCCTTTCTATATTTCTTATTCGGTTTATAAATAATAAAAAGAAATCAAGCACTTTTGCAAAATAATTGACCTGCAGGATATCTCTAAGACTTCCCGTTCTATTTATTGATGTATCTTTGAGCTTTACTAGTTCAAAATGTAATTTTCTTAAAGCTCAAAGACTTATCATTAAACTTTTCGAAATTAGCGCTCAAAGTCTTCACAAGCATACTTAACAATAAATTATTAAGTTTGAGCTAAAAAGGTTTTTTGATTTTATGGCAATAATCAAAAAACCTAAGTATATAATTACGGGAGATATATACTCATCATGATATTAAAAAAAAAGGTACAAATGGCGTACGAACATACTATTATTTTCTTTGTTTGTAAACTAGATCTCTATCCGAGACATTACTTTGCTAATTATGTCATGAGTTGTCTCTATCATGTTATCTTCAAATATAGAACAAAGGTACACACATTATGGATCATAATGTGATTCTGTTAACAATTAACATTAATATTAATACAATTGGGGAGGAAAAATAAAATACATGCTAAAATTATCAATGAAAATCTTATTAAGGGTCTAAGTAATCTTGAATGGAGTAATAGTATTATTGATACAGATGTAAACAAAATTACGACCTTTTTTATTGATACTGTTAATAAATTGATAGATAAACATGAAGTTCAATATAGCAACTGCAAATTTTCAATATCTTCTCAAGCCATGGATGACAACAGAACTACGACGTACTATAAGAAGACGAGACTCATTTCATCTACTTTCCAGAAAACATAAGAATCATTCAATAATGCAAAAGGCATTTAATATAATAGAAACTTCTTTCACGATCTGTTAAAACAATTAAAAACAGAATATGACTACCAAACTATTGAAGATTGTAAAGGGGACAGTAAAAAACCTGGGATGTAATTAATGGAACTGCGATGAATTTTCAATCTAATAAGAAGAGAAGAACCAGTTTCTGAGCATCTAAAAATCTCTTTACCGAAATAAGCCTTATATATGATGAATAAATATTTAACTACAGTCAGAAGCAATTTAGCATAGCGGAAACAATTCAATGCTTAGAAAGATTCAATTCGCTTTTAGCTGAAATTGTGAATAGTGAGAGTATACAAGACATGTTTGTGATGAATAGCAATGATGAAAACGAAATGAACAATATCATATATGGGATGAAAATAAATTCGTCTCCCAACTGGGACTTAATTTCAAGTCGGATCTTAAAAAAAAAACTTAATGCTTGTTAATTTACGATAATGTGCCATATTTGTTACCTAAGTTTAAAATAAGGAATTGTACAAAAATGTTTAAAACTGGCCAATGTCTACCCCATTTTTAAGAAAGTTGACTAACACCAACCTAGCAATTATCGTCCTATTTCCATGAATGTATAAGATCAATGCCTATTTCACTGCTTCCGGCCTTGTCAAAAGTACTAGAAAAAGTTGTAAAAAACTAATTAATTCATTACTTGGAAAGTAATAGATTCTTGGCTAATGATCAGGACGCTATTGTATCACTTGTTGATTATGTTACTGATAAATTAGATTAAAAATAAAGTTGCATCGGTGCCTTCTTGAATCAAAATAAGGCTTTTGATATGCTTTCGAAACTAATATTAATTCGGAAATTGAAATTTCTTAGTATGACTGGTGTTGGATTAAACTGGTTTAAATCATACCTATCAGAGAGAAAATAAAAAGTTAAATTATTATAGAAAATTGTATAAGTAATGGCTCTTATATAAATTTTCGTGTTCCTCGGCGCAGTGTACTTGAGCCAATCTTATTTTTTGATATATATATCAACCACCTTTTTGTGCTTAATATACCCGAAAGTAAAATCATAGCTTTTACAAATGATACAGTCTTAACATTTCACGATCGCCTTGGGAAGAGTCAAAGTAGTTGCTGACAGTTGCACGAAAACGGTATGCGACTTACTAAATGTAAATTTATTTTCTTTGAAGCCATCAAAGCATTTAAATGGTGTTAATTCTACTCGAACAGCCCCGAAATCACCGTTAAACCTAAAAGTAAGTGTGAACTTGGTGAAAGGTGCCTCAGAACGATTGTAAGTATACCTTATTAGAAGAGTCTAACAGGGTGACAAATTGATAAACCTTTTGGATGGAAAATACGAATTGATAAAGTTACTTTAAAAATAAGCAAACTCACATTCACGTTTGATAATCTCGCAAGGATAAGCGACGTGAAAATTATTGCTGTTATACTACTCATTATGTCACTCTGTCATGTATATGATATTATTGAATGGGGTGTTGCACTTAAAACTATTTTAATATGGACTGAAATTGTACAAAGAGATATACATTGAAAATTATTTTCAACAAAGCCAGGCTATATCCAATCGAAATGCTGTATAAATAAATAGAGACTTTCGATGTGCGACAATTGTTTATTATGTAAGCAACCTCGAAATTTTATTAAACTGCAAAAGACATAATCCATATAACAACCGATGTAATACAAATAACCCTGAAGTGGCCAGTACGGACAACATCTTGTTTACTTGCACGGAGAACTTTTCGTTATTTTAGACCCACTGTGTACAGAAATATAAATGAATATCTTAATACTACAAAAAAATTCATAAAAAAAGTTTAATTAGTAAATCTTAAAAAAAAAAAACTACGAGGATACGAAAAGGTTCCTAGTGAATAATTTTCTGAAACAGTTACGTACATACTCAATTTCTTACTTGTGCGTCTTACTCCCTTACTTAACATCACGTAATATCGCACAACATAAATCACACATTAACAAAAATCACCACACACAATACAAGAACAAGCATTACACCATTACATAATCTTATGTATCTACTTCTAAATATACAGAATATAAGCAACAGACCATACCTTGAAAAGTGTGAGGTTGTGGATATGTATGCTTGTATATATATATATATGTATATTAATGCGTACATATGCGTACATATGTATGTATATGCATATATATGTATATGCGTGTGTATACTGTAACACTTGGAATAGTATGTGATACCTATTTAAATAATGCGTGTGAAGTCATATCTATCAGAAGTGCTCAGTAATCCCTCAACATAGAGAATTCTAGTGTGAGTGCTAGATTCTTTGCGTAATAAAGTCTTTTCATTTTTTATTTTCGAACTACGATGTCTATCGCATGGATTATTCGATTTTGATCTACTTTAAGGTATTCCAAGCAATTTTTCAAGCAAAAAAGCTGACCAATACCAAACATTATCCAACAATCTTTTTTTTAACGCAGATTATATATGAATGCAATGATAGAAAAATACTCATCTTCAATAAAAAGACGCGCTAGTATGTTACGCAACATAATAACGACTTCACTTTTTATTAACACACAATTTCACGCCTCATGTACGTTAGTATATATATGAAAATTAATTCATAACGAGTAAATTCTAATAAATAAAGCCAAACCTTCTCTCTTTAGAGAACGTAAATTTGTTCTGTGGTACATGAGAAACAGTCTCGCATGATTTTCATGTATTCTGAGAACAATTCAGTATTTGACGTCGACAGTACTCCGCGCTAGAGCCTTTGAGCATTTGCTTTAGCTTACACCAGAAATTGTGAAGACAGCGCACAGAATCAGACTGTGTCTTTTGTATTGTTTGAAGAGAACTACAGAATCTACAGAATTGCTGAGCGTGTAACAATACGAATAGAAAATATGAAATGTGTCTAAACAATGTGAATAATTTCGCCCTCTTATTACCTGAAGCCGGGTAACTATAATTTTTTCAGTTCCCGTATTGAAAAATAAATCATTATACTTTCGGTATGCCTGAAAACTATGTCTTTATTCTTACGTTTTTTCTTAATACGGCTTTATATGGTGCTCTCTAGCGATTTTTTTACGTCACGAATTCCTATATGAACAATATTAAATAGAAACAGGCTAGCAACATCCCGTTACAATCTAAATTTTTAACCATATTGTACAAGTCCTTTACCATTTTTAAGGTTATTTGATATTTTGAATTCAAAAATTATAAAATAATTTGTTCTTTATTATCAAATCATAATGAAAGAAATTGCTATGAATAATTTATAATAGTAGTAAAATCTTAAACATAATTTATATTTGGAGATGGAAAAATTGAGAGAAAAAATATTTTTATAGGCATAATTTTAAACGTTTATTTTGATATAATCGTTTTTATTAATAATCTTTCGTATTTAATACTAGCTTTCCTCCCCGGCTTCGCCCGCGTAAACATGGAATGTATTGTCCCATCTTATATACGGAAAAATCTTGCAGACATTCCTAATCTAGTTCCTGCCTTCAATTTTGATTCCGCTACTGTTTTCAATTCTCTTCATTCTTTCCCGATCCGACACTCGACTTCGACCCCGGTCCTGTTCTCAATTTCTTTCTCGGTCCTGAGTCTTTATTCCGCTCCCCTATCCGCATAAAATTTTTATACATTATACAACCCCTACTATCCTCCCCGCATTGTGAAAAAAAGTATATCACAATTTATAATAAGCAATATTTATACAAAATTGCATAGTCATACCTACAAAAAGTTTGTTAAAAAATTCAAACCCTCTTTTATCCTGCTTAAAAAGTGAATATCCAAAAATCTTTCATATTGGGTTCCTAGCTTATACAAACTACCGTCTGACCAATTTTGTATCATTATATGTAGGAAATTTAATATTACATAAACAAAAATAAAGTTTAAGTTTAATGTTTGTCTGTATATATCAATATGACATTCATTTTTGTCACATATATATTATATTTTCTTATTAAACAAAGTCTCTGCAAATTTTATACATTATGTGTCATTCAACTTATAATATTTTTTGTATTTCTATTAACAACAGTTACAAAATGGGATCTAACATTATATCACTTTAATTTTTCTTATCTCAATTTTCATTTTATACTTCGTTTATGCGTCAATACCTATTCGTATATTTTCACTTTGAATTTGACTCGCCGAAGATGTCACCGAGACAAGTACAATATATTCGGGCATAAACTTTTACTGATGTGTGGGCGAACAGTGACCTGAGTGCCCGCGTCACATAAACATTTATAAGTTTTTCGAACGTCTCCTTTGACATTTCTAACTGTCTTTTACGATCGCCACATACTTATAGCTTTACCCTTTTCAGTTCCAAACAAATATAGGTTTATATGAGCTTAGTATATTAAAACATACTCGAGTAAGGAATCCTTTTGGTTAATCTCATAGAAAATTATTTTCTGTAGGTAAGACGAACTTACTAATTTCTGTTCAAGAATTTCGGATAGGAATTTACTAAAATCATGAAAAAAATTACATGTCCAGTTAAAACAATGTGATTAATCCTCAATTTTAACTGCTATCAGTGAAAATATTGGTAAAGTGGTAGACGGACTTCCGCACCTATAAGGATCCGTATTAACAAACGAAATGTTGTGAAATTTGTAATTAGACTGAGTTAATTCGAACTGGCGCTGCTTGATTCAAGCTGTCCTGGTAAATTTAAAAATAGTAATCCAAAAGAATATAGATAAAAAAAAACATATCAAAACTAGCAGGCGGGCCGTAAGGGCGGGTTGTAAGATTATTATTGACATCTGAAAATTTTAAGTATCTAAAGCTTGTAAACAGTTAATTCATTTTTATTCAATTTTATATAAAGCTCTGTAATAACACTGAGATTTTCTCCAATTTCCAAAACACCTAGTTCAATAACCAAAGAGGGACTATAAAGAGATATCGACTTTGAAAGATAATAAATCGCAAAATGCACGCGTCAGAGAGAGAACACACTTTTTAAGTACTTATCTAACGACACCACACGCAATGGAGAGAAAGAAAAAAATTCATATCTCGACTTTCTATATGAAATCTACCCGTATTTTTTACGATTCTGGATCTCAAAAAAACCCTTAAAAAATCACTTCGATGTTCGTCTGTCTCTTTGTCGAGATTTGATTTTATAGAAACCTCTAAGGTTTATTTTTCTTTAGATCTAT
The DNA here is from genome assembly GCA_005406025.1 of Eumeta japonica. Lineage (NCBI taxonomy): Eukaryota > Metazoa > Arthropoda > Insecta > Lepidoptera > Psychidae > Eumeta > Eumeta japonica. The sequence continues at coordinate 252,517 of BGZK01000798.1, forward strand.
ACAAAAATTAAGCTTCCACGTTAAGTAATCAAAAAAATACGGCCATTTTTGCCTCATATTTTGACGTTTGCAAATAAATCAAAACCTATAGGGTACTTTCCACTGACTTAAAAACATGAAATTCGGTAAGAAGGAAGGACTTACAACACGAAGAACGAAATATTAATTTATGGTTATATTACATTTAAAAAAAAATGTATTTTCTTGTAATAACAAACTAACATTTTCAGCAATGTATTAACCGTAATGGCAAACGATATATGAGAAAACGTTTTTAAAAAAGCCTGCTTGGTAACTGAGCATTTCTATAATTATTAGGATTTCTATAATAGTTACGATTTCTATAAAGGAAATAAAAATGTTAAAGAAAAAAGAAAAATAATAAAAGTTTCGAAATTACCAAAACCGATATCTAGTCAGCGATGTAAAAGACAGGCGAAAATCGTCGCAATTCTTGATGTATGAAGTCTCTATCTACATGATTTAATTGGTACGGAAAACTCAGGGTGGTTGTCCTACCTATACCCACTTATCCGGTCAATTTCGAACGAAGTTTTTTTTCAACGCGGCTTACAGGAGGTGTCAATCGATAGAATCTTCATGTGAGGAAAATCGTCGTATCCCCTATATTCAGACTCTCGGCGACTCTCTCTCTCTCTTTCTCTCTCTTTATCTCTTTCTAACACACGCTGACGATAGAATTTTGAGTTTTAATCTTTTAATAACCTCAATACTCATACACATCTAATTGTGCAGATTGACAAAGTTAGCGAGTCTTTAAAACAAAACAGATGCCGTTATCAAAGTGTTTATTTATTTAATATTCTTTTTTTATTGTCGTTTATACTAATAAAGCGTTTAGTGTTAAAACGCAACATATAAGATGTTAATACGTTTATGTTTAAAAATATTTCTTGAAATACACAGAGCAAAGTTTTTTTTTTGTATTTTTCATTTAATTACTCTTGAGCGTTGTTAATTTATTTCCTTGTGCCTATAACATACATTTAACGAAATACATAATATATTTCTGTATTTTGCTATATTACCTCTGATACCTTTCTTTTTTTCATAATTGTACAGCGGTACATATAATAATACACTTGATTTACGACTTCATCAAAATTAATGAAAAAACGAGAGAGTAATAAGACGGATAGAACGAAACTGTAAGGATTTTGTACCTTTTGTGCCTTTGGCTATGCTACCTTAAAAAGTACCAACGACACTTCGCAACACACAAACAAGAAAAGAAAACGAAAAGGAAGGCTGCTCTGTCAATTCTAATTAGTTCTTAGCGGAAGCCTTAAGGCACCAAATGACCGTTGTGATTGGAGCGCTGGCTGTCCGTCACGCGGCGGGTGCTCGCGCGCTGTGAACATAATTATGCCTAAAAACGTTTGGAGGCGCGCTTTTAAAATCGGCTGCGCCGACGCGCGCACACTGCGATTGAACGCGACCGACGTCCGCCGCGGCGCTGGACTTAATAACCGAGAAGGCTCTTAATTTTGAAAAATTCGTTCTGTGCGCAACGTTAGCATACTTAAAACCTTTATTGGCTTTTAGACAATTTCGACTTATACATGACTTTATTTTAAATTGGGAATTTATATAGATTAATTCTTCAGTTACCACGTTAGGGGTTTGGTATCTCGCTATGGAGGTGAGTAACGTGTATCTGTGAGAATTAATTTATTGAAACGAAACACGATTCAGTCGTAGCTAGGTGGTCTCTATAGTAGTGGCCAGCGCCTCATAAGCGTGTTCTTCGATGTCTTTAAATTTTGTAGAATTCAGAAAGGATTCATATATACTGAATAACAATGACTTGTATAAGATTACTGTTAATTTTTTAGTCTTTCCTCACACGAAATCTTAAGACCAGTGTCTCATAATTTAAAAAGTATGCCGGTCTTCCTTCGGATTCTGCATATTTATAATGTCAAAATAAATACCGTAGGAAGTAGAAGACTTAAGCCTTGTCGCGTCGTAAGATCACACACACACGGCGCCGTGCCATTTGATTTTTACATTATTTTTACCGCACAAGCATTTATATATGTCGCATACATTGTATGTTACAATAGAGATAACCATTGTCCCATCGACATGAAACATATGATATAATAGATAATATTTATATGTATGTAATGTGTATATATTCTTGCTTCTTGAGTGCTGAGTCACGCGAACGTCGATTCGGCTTACAAATTTGAAACACTGAAATGTTATTCAATTCGCGAAACAAAAGTAAGTAGAGAGATAGATGAGCTGTATCTAGGATAGGACGGATAGGACATGGACTCTGAGGGTAATATAAACCAAAGGAAGATATTTCACCACATGTCAAAATCACACCTGACCTCAAGTATTTTTAGCCGTTCAGCAATAAAACGAATAGAGCTTGACTGAAATACATCGATGCGCCCTCATTACAGTCCTAAGATTGCCCCTTCGTATTACCAACAGTTTTTTGTAGATTCAGTACTCCTTAGGTACATCAGGTATCATTTAAACCCGTGAAATTAGTAAAGCCTGAAGATCTATCTGATAGGATGCAAAATCGTTCCGCATACGGATGTTTTGGTCTTGAGACGCGCGCGTCCGGTCACCGGATGGACTGTTGCGATATGTCTTCAGATTTACCTACCCATATGGAGTGTTTGGACTGTATGTGGTGTGCTAAGGAGATCAGCGTAGAGGTCGATACCCTTAGCCTGCTAAATTTGTGTGCATCTCATTAATATGGCGTTATTTGATTTTTGTCAACCAAGAACTTCTTACGTGAATTTACAGGCTATTTAAATGTTAAGAAACCAAACCGCTTATAAAATCATATTGTTGTAATAAAACAGAACGGATTTAATCCTACAACTTACTAATATATATTATTTAAAAAAATACATACAGTCATTCCGTGATCGACCCGAGTTACCGTTACAAAATATAAAATATAGCAGTTTCCGAAAGAAAGTGAAAAATATATTATAGTCTCAAATATCGGACATAAAACGACAAGCGAACAGCGCTCGTAAACAGCTCTACACTCACATGTAGTGACTCTTGGCGTTTATTATTACGAAGCCGTATGAGTTTCGTCTGATCACATCGACTCCCTCGTGTATGAAGCGTTCGAGTAAACATTTAAAAAAAAAACATACCCAACATTTAATTTGTTAACATTTAATTCGTATATCGCATACGGATAGAATTTCTCCCCAGCGTAATATATGTGTAGACAGTTATCCGCCTTCCTGAGATACTATAGATATATTTGTTGCTCCCAAAAAAAAAGATAATATTAAAACACTAAGTATTTGGTATCTTTGATAGTACACCTATTTGCCTTGTTATCCTTTTTATCTTTGCTTTACATGTCACATAACACTTATACTGTGTTTACTGGAAATTTAGTATTTATAGTTATTAATGTATATAAAAAAATTCTATGGAATATAAAACAGTCATAAAAATGATCTACTAAACATTGCTTACAAGTAAACATAAAACAAGTCATTTGAGTTCATAATATCATATACAATAAACTGTTGTTTATAATTTCAACTCTACTGACAGAAAGAAAATAAAATGTCTGTAACTTCTTTAAGCTGTAAAACATTTTCATCAAATTAAATTTCTCAGAAGATGCGTATTGCCGCGAATCGTTAAGAACCTTTAGGTGGTTTCGCTATGAAGAAGCATGCAGAGAATCTTCTTGGAAAACTGATTTATACACTGTCATTAACAAAATTAAATACAACAAGCTTGACAAGTAAAAGATTAATTAAATAGAAATAGGGTTCTGAAATGACATAGTAATACTTTTTTATGAAGAAATCAGATACATACTAATTTGGTGCTCATTTTAAATAAAATCTATTTATGTACAAAACGTGACAAAATCGTGTACGAGAAAGCCTCAACAGACAAGGCCTTCTTGATTCGTAAAAGTAGAATCGAAAATGGTTCAATAATTTTCAAATGTTCTGAAACTAAAAGATCAATAGAATTACAATATATACCTATAAATAATAAAACTATAAAGTATGAGTCAGACTCACGTGAAGTATTGTGTACTATGAATCATCGCATTAGAAATTGTGAAACACATTTTACACAATTTTCCTCTTTGACCGCTTTTCGTTGTCTATGAGAATGATTTTATCCTGTGTGTTAGTCGTATCTCTTAATATTACATATCATTTTTATTCCTTATCTCCTGAATCCCGACTTGGTATTTTCGTTTATGTATTCCTGTAAACTATTACTGAAGCCATATGTTATGTATTTTTTTTTAACATTGTACGCTCGATAGTTTCGGATATAAATAAGGGTAAATATGGATATTATTATACTTATTTTCTTTTACGTCTTTTAAAGCATGCCTTTTAGTACCGCAAAAAACGTTGTATTTATTTCATTTTTCACAACGAACCTTTAATTTGATATCCGTATGGTGATGCACTCCACAAAAAGTTTAATATTTTCTAATATAACCCCAAAATTAACTTCTACAATGGAAATTCGGTTATATCTATATATAAAAGAAAAATAGACACATATACAAAAAGTGATCCTACAATAGTTTTTTTTTTTCGTCGGCTGTACGGAGCCCATAAATAAAACCAACAATTAGTAACACTTAAGTAATGCTTACTATTTTTTTTACCATCAAAGCTTTATATTTCTCGTATAAAGCTTTGAATTTAAAACATCAGTAAGCATTTTTAGGTTATTGAGTCTGCCAACTTGGCTATGGTAATTTCTTTTTGAAATTATTTAGATGGTGTTATCGTTTTTAAATTTATAACACTTATTAATTATAATAAATAAATACTTAAAGAAAATCGCTGTTTGTCGTTGATTTCCGTGGCTTATATATCAAATACTAACCGCCAACATCAAAAAAGGTGAAGAATCGTCCAAATCAATCCATAAACGAGTAATTTCTAAACACATTAAAAAAGTTCACACAAATCAGAAATATTTTCTTCCTAATAGACAATTAAAAATCATGTATTTTTTTATTTCAGTGCCGTAAAAATACAACATAGGTGATTGTAGCCAATTATGCAAAATCAAAAATAAAAACAGCCCATTCACAACTTACATATTTCACTATATCTATTAAACATCCTCATTTAAATATTTACAAATAAGAATATTACACGAAAAAAGAAACGAAGATCTCCAAAAAAAAAAATAATTAAACGAAAAACATGAAGCGAAAAATTATTCCAACGGAAGTCCGCTCCAAAGGCATGCAAACATATTTCACGGAGTCCCGTTCTCGAAGGAATGAAATTTTAACACACAGTTATAATGCGCTGTCGCCGGACGTAGCAATAAGCGCTCCAATTCAACACGACGTTTTTTATATCGCTTTGAGATCGAGTATTGTTATCGTGATGTTTTTAAAAATACATATGAAACATCATATACATTTATCTGTAAAATAAAATAATACATTATTGATACTATGAGTGGAAAAAATATGTCATTATTAAAAAAAAATTGATTGCCAATGTAATTAATATAATCGCGGATTAGATCTAAACCAAATTAGTTCATTGTGTGAAAAAAAATTTTTGCAATATAACATAAAAATACATAATTCGAAACTGACATTTGTGAATTTCGGAAAGTGATTTTAAAAATCAATAATTAACAGCAAATATGTATGCAAATAATCTGCAGATTAAAGGCGAGTCAAGTAGGATTCAAATTCAAGCTCAGACCTGCATCACTGGTTGTATTTCTAAATCATCTACTGATTCTAGTGAAAAAAAATCATCTTAATCAACCCTGGCCATGGAAGAAAGTTCGCTTAAAGCTTTGAAGAACGTATCAAGTTCACGAGCGGTTGCGCCAACGTGAGGTTTGTGGCCTAATATTCATGAAACTGTATAAAGACTGCGTTGAATATGATATTTTATGTCTTACAATATCATTTGTCGCGCAACTAATCCCTACAACATATTTCTCTTATTAAACATAGCTCCACGCCTTTCCGTCTAAACCTCACCTCAGGCCCGTATTTCTGTTTCAATATTGCTGTAAATATCTTCTTAAGAGCATCTTGTACCCAGAATTGAAACTTTAAAATAGTTGTGCGAGTGTAGCTTTAATCATTTCTTATAAATCCAAAAGTATATGAAAATTTTAATAAAAACTCATTTTCAAAAATGTTTTCATCGATAATATAAAGTCTATGCAAGAACTACATATTTGTAGCGGTCGTACACACGCCGAGTGCAGTGCAACCAGGTATTTCGTTTTGAACGAGTTGGATTATTTCCAATTTCGATACTGGCTTGAACCAGAGTTCATTTCAAGTTGCATTTTATTTATTGCTTCTCCGATGCTTGCTGTGAATTGAATCCAAATTACTGGAAAAATGCCTCGAGAACTAAGCGCTGCATTCCCACGGCGCAGTCGAGAGGAAATTCGATTTTTTCTCAATTTGCTGCTGTAGAAGCCGGGTATAAAGAAACTTCTCGTTTATGTTTTGATTTCGTTCGTTCTTATAAAATCTGATAAATGGTAACCGAACAGTGGCGGTACAATTTTCGACAGCGTTGTCTTCGAACCGGAAGGTAATGGGTTTGATCTTGATCTAATTGACCAATGTGATTTTTAGCTAAAATGAAATGAAATCACCAACTCCATGTATCAGAGACCATAAAGAAAGAAAGCGTTAACTCACGAGCCCTGGAAGTTATCATCACATTGATGATGACGATCATTAGTAACCAATGATGTACGAATTCAAATATTTCTTTATTTCATAAGTTATACGTAATCAACTATTGAAGGACGTCATTCATAATATAAATTTACCACTAGTTCGGAAAGCAGTTTTTCTTAAAGGAGAACAAGCAACAAACTTAAGGATTGCTCTTTTTAAATTGAGTTACATATAATAACAATTAAAAACAAAATTCTTACAGAAAGTGACAACGCAATAAGAAGTCGAGCTGGTACACAACCAGCTGAATCGTAGACGTGTGTTTAAAATAACCAAAAATTTGATAATACCCTTTTTTCCCAATTGTTCGTTTAATAATTATCTTATATTTGTTTAAAAGTAACTTTAGAATATATACAGGGATTTTATTGATCAAGTGAATGCAGAAAAATCATATTTTCCACAATATGGATTACGACATAAATTAATTTATGTCAAACAGTATTTTTCTGGAATGTTTTTATGTATAAAGTTTTCGGATATAAACTGAGATACTAAAATCAAAATTCTAATGCTTTTTAAATGCGCTCCTTAGAGATGCTCGTAAGTCCCAATTTGAAAAACGCCCTAATGGCCCGCTTTTCCGTTATGAGAATTTATATACGTCTACGGCATCTCCCAAGAGCAAAACGTCATATGACATCAGGCTATAAAAACAGTCAAAACAAACTGATCTGACAGTTTTACGAGTAACATCTGACAACTTTCGTACCTTTTTAAATTCATATACAGCACTCTAAGGCTTTATGCTAACTTTCGTGGATCAAACTGAAAATCCTTAAAAAAGCAAAAACTGAGTAAACTGGCAAGTTATTTTTTTTAATATTCGTTCAGATCAACACCACTGCATTCGATAGAACCACCGAGAGAAACACTTTGCCCTCTCGAACTTAGGGATCGTTTCGACGGCTTTTTATGGAGCCACTTTTTCGAGTTATAAACAATGACAAGGGCTGGAGCTTCATCGCGAAAGGCCAACCATAGTCTGTTATAACTTTCTTGTTGGTTTAAATGCCAACGAAATACATAGCAATTCATTCTACGAAAATTATTTCGCATTAAATTAATATTGACGCTAACGTCATTTTCTCAAAAAGAAAATTATTTGTCATGACAAAAAGTATCCTTTTTGCCGTCAATTTGTAAAAATAAATGACAAATATACATAATAAAATTGACAAAAAAATTATTTTTTTTTATTTATATGTTTTACTATTTTACTGCATGTTTAGTGGCATATTCTAAAAATTTTAAATGTGACCAACGTACTAATGTGAGGACGCCAATTAAAGCCTTTTGTCGACGTAACACCCAGGAATGCAGTAATATGTATCAACAAAGTCTTATTCCTGGTTTTATATTTAAAATATTGTTATAGCGTACATTTAGAAGCATGCATAAATTTTACACACTTCATTTAATTATCATTTAAATAGGTTATTTGCAATTGACCATTTCTATGCTTTCAAAACAGCAAAAAATTGCTATTTTAAAAGTATGAAAATATATCGTCATATCAAGTTGTTGTTTTCGATTTTAAATAACAACATTGTATCATTTTCAAACTCATGAACGTTTCCAACAAAGCTAGATAAAACGTTAATATAGGGTTAAAAAAAAACAGATAAACAGACGAATTGAATCCTGTGGCATCTCATGCGGACCGCAGGTCCATACGATCTTTTCCATTGACATCAACACCCTGAACCGTGTAATTTAAATACATCTTGAGGAAGTTGAATGCTAGGCTCATAACTCCATAATGACAGTTTCCGGATTAAATTTTCATGATTTACGCAATCAAAAGCTTTGGAGGGACCGCAAAATACTTCAACTATATCCCATAAATCTTCCCAGGCTCTAAAAATTTCTTGAATGAGCTTAACGCTTACATTAGTTGTTGAGTAATCTCGGGTAAATCCGAACTGTTAATTAATTAGTATGAAAATGCGCTAGTAAATTTGAGATGAATTCCAAAAATTTTACATAATGTTGATAATATATATCTAGTCGTAAAGACTGTTGAATTTTAATTTGCTACTGCCTTTAAATAATGAAACGACTTTACATTCTATTGTTCGATCAGGAAACCATAGTCTAGACATTTATTGAAAATAAACTACAAGTGAAGCGCAATACAATCGGCAATTGAGTTTACAATTCTAACAGAAAGACCATGAAAGTCAGCAGTTGTTTCATTTCCAATGGCTTAAATGTTTCTATAACTTTTTCCAAATATTTCAATACTGTCTTTACAACAGATCCGAATACTTTTCATTAATAACAATTCAACAAAAATGGGAGACGATTTAAGAGTCTAGGTGGAGTCCAGTCTCAGCAGCTTCTGTATCTTCATTCAAGGTTTTATCGTCTAACTTAAGTTGTAATCAACATAGTAACCCTTAATTTTGCCAATCTTGCTCTCATAGCCTTCCAGGTCGTGTTCATCACGTTATTATTATTTTATATTTTAATATCGACGTGTTAAACTTTGGCCACGATGCAAACCCCTTTAAAAGTTTTATAATAATTTCTAACATATTACGCAAAGCTCTCACTATTAGTATAAGCTCTTTCGTCATAAAGCTCATATAATTCTTTTCTACTGCAATGAATTTCCACTCTTGTCTCATCACCAAATGCATTTCTTTTAGCATATTTTCGTTTAGCTTTTGTGATATTGAACGCTGAATTATTGAACTGCCACAGCATTGTAGTTGCAGAAATCTGTGTACGATGTATATATTATTTAATTTAGTTAAGCGATTTTCACTCACCTATGTAAATCTTATATCTATTTTTAGTGAATTTTAAGTTAAAAACGCTAATTTAACGTTAGCGAAACTCTAATCTACCATTGTAGTCAGATTTTAAATTAATAATATTAATTAATTAAATTCTCTTGTGATTTTGTATTTGTAGAAATATTATTAAGGTATACCGTACAGGTAGAAGTGAGGCTCCTAAATTCTGAAAAGAACCTATGCCTCAGCAGCGGAATATTTAAAACCTCTCACAACAGAAACTGTTCAATGCGTCATGTAACGTTGAAAAGAAGAAAATAATAACTGTAATGGTTTGTAATACATAGCAAAATATAACAAACCAGTTCAAACAAATACACGTCGTATTATCACTCTTATGGGTTGTTGCTTACGTCTCTTCTGTGGGTCATCATGCAGTAGCAATCGCTCAACAATTTAGATCTCTACTAGGACATTGTTAGAACGCTCATACACAAAGTTCTATTAACCCACAGACATACGGCATTTCCTAATCGTCTATAAAATGGAGGGCTAAACTTAAAGACCGAGATGTTATGGAATTATTAGGCATGTGTAAGATTTAAATGATATGGCCACGAAGTCGGAGAGTTGGGACAGCGTCAGCCGACACAATCTGCTTGTTAGGCACCATCGAAACCGCTGCAACTATGAAATCTAAGTTAATTTTCGTAAATACAGAAAAGAATTCAAAACAAGTTCACGTTCTCAATTTATAAAAAGTTATAAGTATTGGATCCTTAATCTTCAGTGAAGAAAAAAAAGATACAAAACGTGATGTAGAAATCAAACAGAACAGTCTAAGGCAAGTTAGTTCTCAACGTAAGTTGATATACCACTTAAAAAGAAACTTAAAATGTATACGCGTACTATGTTTAAGTTTTTAATAAATTATGTATTTAAAGAACATACTTATTTACAGTTTTGTTGCGGCTGCGATCACAGGCTAAATTTACAATTAAAAGTTTAAAATAATTCTGCTAGAAAATATGAAAAGTATTCTATAAAACGTTAAAAACTTCCTCTCTCGCTCCTCGCTTTCTCCCCGTATATAGATTTAAAACACATTTTTATTTTTAGAATTTACCAAAATGAAATAAAACTTTTTATATTTTTAGTTGACTCGTTAACTATTGTTCTTTTAATAGACAAATTATGATTTGCTTAAATTCAAAGAACGTTCGAAACCGACAGTCGGTTATATATCGAAATTTGAATGAGGACGAGTCAGTTTTATTTCTGCCATCAGTGCGTCCACAAGTCAAGTTTGAAGAACTAAAATTGTTAAAATCGTTCCGTGGTAAATTATAGTTGTTATTTAATTAAGGAAATTTATAACATTAGTCTCTAGAGTGTACACGTAGTGCCATCTATTTTCCGTTTTTTATAGAAACTCTCGTGAGCCGTCTAAGGCATGTTTATATTTTTTGATCTGTGGTTAACCTGTACTTCTCCCCGGTTGTTCTGATATAATGGTTTAGAGTAAAATTTCATTAATTTTTAACAGTTTTCCTTGTTTAGCTGTAGCTAAACATGGAAAACAAAGCTGTAGCTTTGTAAGACATAAACTGTTCATAAAAAAGAAAACTTTCATTCACATATATTTTTCACTCTAAAATTACTTAAACTCAAAAACAACTGTAATTCATATGTGCTTATATATATATATATAAGCATATATGAATTACTTATATATATAATAATCGAAATGTCGGTATGCTTATTTATTTTTCTTCTCGAAAACAATTGAACTAACCAAAATCAATTTTTCCACTCACAAAACTGCTGTCCTTGCTAAAGTAAATTTATATGCAAAACATAATTCGTTTAGAATTTAGTTACATTACAGTGTACGTAAAACTACTAACCTAATCAACCTAAGCATAGAATAGCTGTACATTTGAATATAGATTGTATGTAAAGCCGAGACAATGACCGTTTGTTTTTTCTACGAGAACTATAAAACGATCAACCCCAAATTTTGCATAGTATATCATAATAGAATATTTTATTGATATTTAGAATATTACATTTGTTAATGAATTATATAAGCTGACTAGAAGCGTTGACCAAAAGTGAAACCAAAATTAAAATTGATTAATAAAACAATGAACTTGCTATTAATAGTTATATTCTATCTCTTTCTTGCAAAACAGAGTTTAACATTGTTCTATAATGACGATAGTAAACAATGACGTCACTTGATACTAATGCCTTCTCTGTCTTATCAGAAACTTTAAAAAGTAATTACTCACTCAATCAAATAAAAAAACTTTAAATACAGTAATATAAAAAAATAGTAAAGTATCCTATTGTCCCCCTGGACAAAACTTATGATATGCGTAAATGTTTCCAGTTTGTTTTTCTTTCCAAAGAAAACACACACAATAAGCATTTGTTCAAGTATCATAGCACTATTGTCAAATATAACATCTGAATTAGAATCAAAACCGAAAACGAATTAGAACCAACAAGAGGAACGGAATCAAAAATGGATAGAGAAACGCGATTGGCAATTAGCTCCCGAATGGGATTAGAATCAGCTTGTTTGAAATGCCAAATATGATAGATATAAGCACGAAAAAATAAATTTGGCACATTGAAGTACATAAGGCCATAATCACAAGCCAGTTACAAGTCTAATATCGATTACATCATAACCTTGTGCCATTTTCCGCGACTGTTGGCTGGTTTTCAATATTATCTTCAAGACGTTCTCGGGAGCATGTAAGGCATTGTCCGTTTCGGCCCAGACAAACCCACAACTGGCCCGGCGCCAAAGTTGGCGACCCGATTTGTAATTTACTCGCGTGGAATCAGATTAGCGGCATCTGCGTGCTGCGAATACTCGGCGATAATCGTTTCAGAAGTGTCTGGTGATGTGTGTACATTGCAAAAATTGACAACAACTTTATATGAAACACAGCCATAAATTAATAAAACTATACCATCAGTTTAATGAACGTTTTGAAAAAAACTGGACGAGTATGGTAATTCGCTTAATTCGTTATGTTAGGATCATGTCATTCCGTTATATGGACACATCCTCCCACCATATTATTTCAGATCGGGGAGATCGGAGTATAAATTCTCGATGGTGGTTCAATATGTGTACCGTTTGCATAGAAGAAATAACAAAACTGGTGATATTTTTTAAGCGTAATTAGTGTAAGAAGTTCTGACTAGATTGTGACTCAACATATTAATAAATATTTGAGTCGTGCTCATGTTTCTTTCAATCATAATTAAAAAGCAATTTGGGGTGGTCAATGATTTGTTAATAAAGTTTAGAAAAGTCAGCCATCTAAGCCTGACATCTTACAGCTTAACTCTCGCTACTCACGGAAACTCTTATCGTGTTTTTCAGTAGCTGGTTTTTAATTTAGAGACTAATATTATTATGACTACAGATATGTCATTTTAATTTTATAATCTTTTCAAACCTAAGTTAACTACTCGTACACGTCTATCGTACTCCCTCGGTTGGAATTCATTTCTTATATTCCTGGAGGGAAAAATAAAAATATTTATAAACATTTCAATTCAAGGCAATAATTAAGGGAACATCTTTGCTATTCGTATATTCGCTCGTCTGTGATTCGCCAAGTCTTCTCAGAACGTCTTTTTATTTCTCAAAATGCTCTTTATTTACATCGACCAACAAAGAAAATCGATTTACATTTAGTCAGCTTCTAAGACGTAATGAGGGACCGCTTGTAATTTACTGGAAAATGTGTTTGAGCGTACGGCACAAAAAATAATTATAAAAAGATATTCGCCGTTTCACTTATAAATCAACTAGCTATGCCAACACTCTCGTCGACGTGTAAATACGCTATGTTTTTCTTTCTCGTGTTTTTTTTCTATCGATGGTATTGCCTGTACACCATATATCCTATTTATTAAAAATGGTTATCATTAATTCTAGTCATTTATTTTCGAGGGTTCTATTTAAAAATTATAACATTTGATATATTTGTCGATTTCGAGGAAACAGTTTACCTAGTTACAAATTTTCAATTAGTATTTACGTTAGAAATGTATTTAGAAACTTTAATCTCGATTATTTCATTTATAATGGTTTGAATTTATTAAGCAATAACTATTGTATTACTGTACGATTTACCAAAATTGTGATAATTTGTATAAGAGGAGTGTAAAATGCATTAATTCGTTTACCTTTTATTTTTTTAAAGATTTATCTACTTTGGCAGTCTGTAAAGTTTGGTTTTATAAACTTTTCATATTTTTTCCAAGACTTTGAAATTAGCATACATTAAAAAATATAACGAAAAATCAATAGTAACTTATTTTTAGTCGAATCTTTTCAATATCGGGTACCTGTAGTTGTACAGCCTATCATTTCAAAGGGACCCGGCCTCTTCTAAGAGAGTATTAAGTCATATCATATAAGGCTAGCCCGCAATGGACTTGAAATTTCGCACATCCTTGAAGAACTTAGTGGGCATCTCCAGCTATGCAGATTTTACTACATGGTCCTCCTCTACCGTTAAAACAAATAATGATTTATATTTGCAATGTAATTACCAAGGAGAAAAACACATGCTGGCGCAGTTTCTCAGTGTATGAACTGTCTCCATTCTGAGATATAGGTGAATGTGCACTTAATCTATTATCACTGATAATATATATACTAATATATATTATACTGGTAACGCTCGCAACTTCGTATGCATGTATCTACGCTTAGACTTTAGCCTTTAATTTAGGTTTTGACAAAATAAGGCTTAAATTTTACTCTAAGCCAAGTAAAACTATTCTTTGAAAACCTTATGAAAATCCGTTCGATAGTGTTCAAAAAGTGTTTTTCAAGATCTTTTCACTTTTTCTATTTTCTATTTCTTTCAATCATCAATTTGGGTAAACATGTTGAAAATGCAAAAAGGCTGATTCCCCATACTTCATTGGTTAGTTTTAACAGCGGATTTTTACTAATCTATCTGACTTTTGATAGTAGATATAGTGGTTTAGAAAATGAAACACTGTAATTTTGTTACAAATGTACTATATAATTCGAAAACACCCCACATTCCTAATTAGGTAACACCTTTAGAAATACGAAATTATCAACACATAACATTAACTTACTGAAAAAATATACTTTACGTATATTTTGCGTTTATATGATTTGCAAACAAAAAAAAAACATTTTTTTTACAAAATATAAGTTTTTTCTATTAAGTCTTATTCAGATTTGGATCATTTTGAGTTAATTGTTTCCAACAGTTTTTGTTTGTATATCAAAGTAGGTGTATATAGAGAGATATATATTAATTTTGTATGCATGTAACAATAAATATTTCTCATTAACAGCTTTTGCTATCCACCTTCCGGATCCATTATCACACCCTTGTCACAATATATAATCAATAAGACTCGTCAAAACAAATTAAATGAACCCAAACACTGTGGGTTAGTTGATGACTGTTTAACCGTTCATTCGTTATCTTAATTTTGGGCTTTAACGTCAGACCCATGTCACTATCTGGTGCTTCAGGTACTTCAGAACCAATAACAAGGACTCAAAATTGATAGATTGAACTTTTAAAAACTCATCACTTTCATACGTATAATTAGTCACGGTTAGGCAAATAGCCCTGGAATGGTCTTTATCTAAAATTCATAAGGGCCAACAAGGACGCTGACTCATACCATCAGAAAAAAAGAATGTAAACTGTTTCTATTCTATATAAATCTGAACTAATTTGCCTTCAATAAAATATTTGATTAAACACATATTTTTGGATACATACATTCTAAACATATGTAAGAGTACCAAAGAACGGAAAACATACGCTAACATAAGACATATTATTTCCGAATGCGATAACAAACAATGTGAGAAAAGAAAGAACGAATGGAAGAAGTAAAGAATTATCGCGCGTTGGAAGAGAGAAGATTAAAGTATGGCGGTTTCGTGATTGTGGATGATCAATTGAGAAGCGCAGTCGTGGACGCGAAAACATAACGTATCTATACAACTTATTTTTTCTGCCAAAAATGGCAATACGATATTAGAATGTCACAAGAGGGCTGGAATGAAAAACATTCCTTAAAATTAAGGGCGCGAATGTGAAAGACGAGCGTCTACGATGGCAAAAAAGATCAGTAAAATCAAACAATATGAGCAGTTATAGCTTAACGCTAAAGTGCTAGGTCCGTACGGACCCGAACCTTAACTATTTTTTGTTTATAACTCACACTCCTATTGAGCAACCGAACCGAAACTCGAATCCATACGGACACAGAGTAGTAATAGTGGGTTTCAATATAATAAGGTAAGTATTTTTGTAGCTATGCTTTTTTATGACATATATTTAAGATATATTTGGCACACATTTCCTTTAACTTGAAATGTGAGATTAGGTCATTATATGGCACGAAAATGAGCAGCGGTTTTTTCTTTATTATGATGTTTGGTTTATTATCATTTTTATTAAAAGTAATTTATTTTTAAAAAATAATTAGACTTAATATTTTCAGTTTTATTAAAAAATGTAATTAAATAAAAAAAAAATTTTGTGTGTGTAAGGTAAAGAAGAAATTTCCATTATCTTAAATTAGTTCTTAATTTATATTTTGTTGTTTGAGGGTGATTTTCATATATAAAAAGTTAATAAGCTTTGTTCTTTTATACTCATTTATGTTAATTTGCTCATAGCTTATAAAAAAAATGTGAAAAAACGTATAATCACTATTATACTCAATAACCAGATATATTCCACAATCTACGGTACCAAGTAGGACATTTTCAATTCATGACTATTTGTGCCAAGAAATTGAGCTTACTATATTTTATTATACTCGCTACAGGTTTTAGATAGAACAAACACTAAATAAAAAAAGCTCTACAACATTATGAAAAATAACGTGACGAAGATTGCGGGTCCGTATGAATCTGGAATAGTATTAAAATAGATATAGTATATAAGGATCAAAATAATGTGGAAGCTAAAAATATATATGTAAATAAAGAGGTAGAAAATGAGATTGGGTGATAATAAGGGTCATCCATAATCCAGGTGAATGAATTTTAGCCTGTTTTAATCGCATTCACTTGGCCTGACATGGTTTTGGACTGTAAGACAGAACGCATTAACCTTTCCATTAGGTCCAGAAACGAAATTGTGTGGTTATTCAAAAAGTCCTTTCAACATTATTGGAATATAATATTAATAATCTTAGTTCTATTGTAACAAGCATGCCGATGATACAATGAATAAACAGTCTTTGACGTGCTTGAGTTACCTGAAAAATAATTTATTCATTCTCAGACCACATTAATTATTAAACATTTTCGATCATTGTCGGGTATTATTATTGATTGATTGATAGTGATTGCGCTATCAATCATTATCGAACATTGTTAATCATTGACAGTGCTTGAAAAGATTGCTAATGCTTGAAAATTATTAGGAAAAGATTAAAAATGACTGACAATGGTAAACAATGATTTACAGTAATTGCCAATACTTGATAATAATTGATAAAGACTGGCAATAATTGACAAGGATTGACAATAACTGGCAATGATAGTGCTTGAGTCTCTTTCGAATATGGTTTAGTACGTGAGTTAGCGCATTTTAATATGAACTACATACAATCAAATTAAGATGATTCGCCACGATAAAGTTCAGAGTTGATATTAAGTCCAGTACTAATAAATATTCACCAAAATGACAAAAGTAACATCAAGATGTCGTATTCCATATTGCGTACGTCTTATAGCCATACTCTATTTATAATGAAATCCGCATGGAAAGTTCGCTTCCTTTACGTTGTAGTTTGGAAAAGTTCAGGAAGTGTCGCGAAGACGACGACGGCCAAAGCGGAAGTGACGAGCCGGCTTGCCCGCCGCAGTTCCCCCCCCCCCATCACCGACCATGACATCAGGACGGCGTCGTATCTTTTTATAATACGGTTTGAATGTCGAACTACAAGTGTGCCAAATTTTATATTAGTATGATATTTATCTTGGACTCCGAACATTATTATTTAACGTATGACGTGGACAGAGACAACACTGTGATGATTTATTAATTACTCATATGACGGAATGTGGAATAACCCAAAGTTGCACGCCTCATAATATTCATATTTTTAGAAGTTATAAAGAAACCGGCCAAGTGCAAGTCGGACTCGCGCACGAAGGGTTCCGTGCCATTGTGTATAACAATGGAACGGAATTTCATTTGTTGTTAAATATAATGCTCAATTGGAAATTGTATCCATAAAGGGTTATGGTAATTGAAGAGGGCGCAGTATGTGCCAGAATTCAATTCAATATTGCTAAACACATTACCTATTTGAGTATAACTTGTTGTGGTAACAATACGACGAAGTTTTGACTTAAGTCAATATGGTCGAAATATTTTTTCAAAGGTGCATTCTCATTATATAACATAGATTCCAGAAAATATATATTAAAATCCCCGCATACTAGAGTCTGAGGCATCGAGTGTTTACAATACATCGATGTATATCGTTCATCTCTTAAGTTAACATATAACTAAATATTCTATGAATATTTCAAGCGTCTACCTGTTGCCGTTATCAATATCGAGCCAAAACGAGCAAAAAAATCACGATTGTTGTATGGTAACCCCCTTAAATATTAATTTAAGTTTAATTTACTGTTCATTAAAATTGAAACGTTTATTACATCGTCTCAAATTTTTGTCTGCGTTTGCATGTCGCATTACAGTCGGCCGCAGAGTAGGAGTAAAGTGACACTCCCTTCCACTGCTCGTCAGAGCAGTCAAGGCCAATATGGCGGCGCCTATAGTTCGTATCAGCTGTAGTGTATAGATTATAGAATATTCAATAGGGACGGGCAGGTTACCTATACTACGTTGAAAATAAACGAGTATTGTGTTTCAGTACAGTGTAATGGTACCAATGTATAGTACCAATGTATAGTACGAATACTCCTTTTAGGTGGCGCTGTCAGCATTCATATACACACTATATATCTTTAATGCTATAGTATTAGTAATTTTGCGCTCACAGAGAATGCACACTCCATAGTACAGATTATTACTCATTTGCATAGTGCTCCACGTTATTTTGTTTGGTGTTATTAGTGTTTAATGTGAATAGTGTTATTTATTTTACTTTTGGTGAACAACGCACACACCTGGTGAGTTCGAAAAACTGATCATCGAGGAATAAGTGAAGAATAATGCAAAATGAATGACGATGAATTAATTTCACGCCAAAAAACAGAACGCTGACAGAGTACGTGCTTATAGAAAAAGGAAAAAGATCTTGGTGCCATGCCGAGTACTAGCACCGTTCAAAGTGGTGAGCCTGTATCTGAAAATGTGTTACAGAAAACTTTTACATCAAAACAACTGAACGCGGAACGATGCCGTAGATATCGTCAAAAATGCAAGCGTTAATGTTTGTATATCACCTAAATAATTGTTAAGAATATGTAAAGTATCCTAAAACACAGAGTTGAATAAAATATTACTTGGAAAACTAATCTACTTTTATAGTTTCCCATTATAATCAATTTTCCAAAATAAAATTAAAATTGATGATTCGATTTCAATACCATGTGAAATATTATTCCAAAAATGATTAGTTTAATGTCTACGATATGAAAATAAGTCTCACTTTTGCTGTGGTTTCATAAAACCACACATAGTTTTTTTTATTTTTAAAGTGTATACATAACTAAATATTTTCCAAGCGTCTACCTGTTGCCGTTATCATTATCGAGCCAAAACGAGCAAAAAAATACATTTGTTGTATGGGAGCTCCCTAAAATATTTATTTTATTCTGTATTTTAGTATTTGTTACTATAGCAGCAACAGAAATACATCATCTGTGAAAATTTAAACTATCTGACTACCACGTTTCATGAGATATAGCCTGGTGACAGACGCACGGACGGACGGACGGACGGACAACGGAGTCTTAGTATAGGTTGCCGTTTTTTACCATTTGCGTACGGAACCCTAAAAAAGAAAAATACAAAGAAAAAACTGTGTCCTGCCATTTTTCTTTTGGTTTTCTGCCCATCAAAATGAGTGAATCTAACGTAGAAATTTAATATATTTTGAAGTTTTATTACAAAAAAGGGAAAAATGCGGCACAAGTCGCGAAAAAAAAAATGATGTATATGGACCTCATTCAGTGAGGGTAAAAGCAGCACAAAACTAGTTTAAGCATTTTCAGTCCGGTAATTTCGATGTCAAAATTGGTCCTCACTGTGTTCGATCTGTTACGGATAAAGTCGATACCATTATGAAAAAAGTAGACAAGATAAACAAGACAAAAAGACGTATTCTATCTTATGACATGAACGTCTTGAAGGACTGGAAATTGATCACAAAACAGTTTTGACCCATTTGACAAAAGTTGGATATACAAAAGGTTAATACTTGAATTCTCACACGACTCATTGAAAGAAATTCTATAAATGGTATATTCATTTGAGATTCTCTATTGGAACGTGATCAAACCAAATGGTTTTTGGAAAAAATGATCACTGGTTATTAAAAATGGATTACTTACGACAAAAAAGTGAAAAAAAAATTATGGTCAAAAGGCAATCAAGTTCCACTATAGCAGAAACCGGATTAACTCATAATAAGTTGATGTTATGTGTATGGTGGGATCGAAAGGCACTAATAATTATGTACTTTTATCGCGAAACCATAAATTCAGACCTTTACTCCTAACAGCTTATGAGACTCAAGCAAAGAAATACACAAAAAAAAAGACCGGCTTAATAAACAGAAATGCTGTGTTTTTTACCATGATAACGCCAGACCATGTACATTTTTAGCCACTCAATAAATATTGGGAGTGTTTGGTTGGGAAGTGATAATGTATCCACTGTATAGCCTTGACCTTACATCCTCAAATGTTTACCTGTTTCGTTGTCTTTAGAATTCTCTAGGTAGCATTAGGTGACCATCAATAGAAGACTGTCAAAACTGCTTGTCGCTGTTTTTTTACCAGAACTTTCAAAATTTCTACAACAATGGGATTATGTCACTACTTTCAGAATTGCAACAATTTGTTGAACAAAGGGCATATATGTATTATAATCAAATATGAATAAAATATGATGAAAAATTATCTTGAATATGTACGAAATACGAAAAACTTTTCCTTGACCTTATATATTGCAATTTCAAATGCAACTATTACAACTCAATCCTTTCGAAACAGATTACAACAATGACATAAGACTTAGTACTAGAGATCACCAACAATTATTGCAAAAGCCCATTTGTAGAACGGAATCTCTTCTCTAAAACAATATTTTTTAATCTAAGACAGCCATTTTCAATAGGACATTACTTTCTGTATTTCGAAAGCTAATAAAAAGAAAAAGCAAAATCAATAGGATTATTCACATGAGACCATGTTTTATAGTTGTTTTACAGTTGATTGACTAGAAAGTTTCTAAGTTATTTTATTGTCTTTTTAATTCTACTACAATAAATCATTTTTGAAGCTCAAAGAAGTAATCTTCATTAAATTATTTATAGAATGGTACGCAAATTTCCCAATTTCTGTACCTACGAGAGTACAGCGATAAAATTATTTGCTGACAAGAGGCCTAAAAAAATTTTCGATCATAGGGCACTCTGAAATGCTTCGCATTACAAGGCGTTCCATTGTAAATTTTATCGTAATTACATTGCGTTCTTTGTTGTCGCGTACCACTCAGAAATAATGAATGTATTTATTTACATAGATTTCAAGTGGTACATACAAGTATTATTGCATGCTTTATATTAAATTCTTACAATGCAATGTAACATAATGGAAATTCGCAACTGAACTTTCGATCACTTCGAGCCTTACGAGCCTTCCCTTATCGATTATGAAAACGCATGTATTAGTAATCGATAACAAGTGGATCTGGTTTTGTAGCTAAAAGGTGTACAACGGAAGTCTTCAGCGGGTCTAGTACCCGAGTAATATGTTGTTTAGATTCATTTGGTTTATTTAGACAAATCAAATCTCTGCCTACTATGAATCGACACTGAAAACCAAAAAATATTATTTCTAAAATTAATAAAAAAAAAATTTTATTCAACTAAAATGCAATTAAAAAATTGGAACAAAGTTCCTTATCGCTCTTTATGTTCAGATTCTCGGCGCATGGGAACTACAGGAAAAAAAGCGCAACCGCAACATATATGTAATGTTAACCACTGTACAGTGTACGTTAGGCTTAGTGTACATATATTTCTCCATCTCTGTGTTTGTCTCTTTCTCTCTCATAAACCCACTGCTTCTTTGTGTAAAATTCTCGATTGTTAAAAAAATAATGCAAGGAAACAATCCTTACATTATTTTTTTCAGAATTCTAATAATCAATGAAAAAAATATTATTTACGGCTTACAAATAGTTCTTACCATTAATTCACTTAAATTATTGTGGTGGACCGGGCGCACCCCTATGGAACGCGTAACGGCCCGTTTTTGCTTTTGTTCATTGGTTGACTATTTCGCGGCAGCGGCGCCACGCCAATTTAGGTCGTCGAAATAATACCTCTGAAAACTAGGCATCTATAGAAGTGCAGAGCTTCGCTTCCGATATACCGACACGTATGCTATGTACTATAGTAGACTGTAGTCTAAGTGCAGTACTGGGCTAGTGTAGCAGTGCAGTACTGGTAGTGCACTGGTGAATGCAGCATGCAGCTACATTTTTGTACTATTTTCTGCTATTCTCGGTTTCGTCCTTTAGAGAGCGATCAATTAGATGGGTCGAATTTAGACCAATTAAATCGAAGCGGCTCGTATCTTAAAATCTGTCCTCAATTGGAACAATACAATAGGGATATTTTTTTGTAGTTCTTTCCCCTTGCGACAGGGAAGGAGGGCAAAAACCCGTTATCGAAAGTCCGTACGCCCGGGGTGTGTCCGACTCGCAGGGACTAAAAACCTCCTGATAACTTGCGACTACCATGTCGAAGCCCACAGCTTTGACGCCTTCATTTGAAGCAGTCAGTTCAGCATGTAGATGCCGTCGGCGCGTGACCGCTTGAGACCTATGAGTGCCTTAGGAACAGGCCTATGTTTTTCAATCTCAATGGTGAGATCGTCGGGCGGATCTAGTAAGAAATTCCGTGTTCTTCTACAAAAATGATGCGGAGAAGGTGGCTCGTGTAATACGGCCGAAACTATTAGCGGATTTGAATAGCTACGCGATAAGTCGAAGAATCGCTCTGATTCGTTCTTAATAAATTTAGAGATGATTGGGAGCTCTAAGTCCCGGTGAAGTACGGAGTTTTTGACGTTCCATGGTGCGTCAACTACTCACCTACAGAATTTATTTTGCACTACTTGCAGATTGTATAGTGTATCAGGCTTTGCATGAACAAATACTGACGCGCGTATGTCATGACAGGTCTGATGAAAATCATCAATATTATTGCGTAACGACATTTTATTTTTCTTATCTATCACACTATATAGACGAGATAAGTAAAATAAAGCTAGTTTCCTAACACGAGCGATGTAATCTTTAAAGTGAAGATGTTTATAGATCGTGATGCCTAGGTATTTATAATGATATTGCTACGGAATTGGTTGATTTAACATAAGTAAGTAGGCAAATAAGTAAGTAGTATCTAATGGCACTGGAAGACGTAAATTTCGTGTACTATAGTCAAAATATATTGATGCTGATTTATCTGAATTTACCTTGATTCTCCAGAGTCAAAGCCATTGTGTTAGCTCATCAATGGCCCTCTGGAACAGCGGAAGACTGTTTCTAAGGCGATTAAAACGTAGAAAGAGCGCCGTGTCAACCGCGAAAAGCGCAAGTTGGATGCCTGTTGAAGGTCGAGGATTATCGTTTATATACGCTGAGTACAATATTAGAGAGAGCGTAGAACCTTGTGATACTCCAGCTATTAGTCTCATGAATGAGTAAGTATTGTTGAGTTGGAAGTTAAAGTGGCGATTTATTGATATATTGGTGAATGACAAGTACGAGACGATCTGAAAGCTCCAAAATATAAAGCTTATGTATAGACCTGCATGCCAAATCCTATCGAAGGCCGTAGCTACGTCAAGACCGCCACTGTCTTTTTTTAGTTTTAAAACCTTCCTATATATACTGTCTAATTGGAGGGTTTGTTGGAGGGCAAGAATAATTAGGTTGAAAACCAATTGTTCATCAATTATAAGGTCTTTCTCTGTGGGGTGCTCGCTTAAGCGAGTTTTGAGCGCTTTTTCAAATAAATTTCCTATTACGCTCAAAGGGCCAATAGGTCTTTAACTGGCGGGGAGGTCACATAGTTTCCCCGGTTTAGGAATTCCAATAATTACATCTTTTTCCAAGCTGTAGAAAGGTATTAATTTTTTATTGTGTGCATTAAAAATTGCCAAGAGAGCCACAAATGGCGCAAAAAAACACTTGAGTGCTTTACTGCTAATGGAGTTCATGCCCAGGGCCTTTCTGATTTTAAGGGCTTTAATATTTTACTAATTTCATCCTGAGAGATTGGATCCAGATCATTTTTGGGCGGAAGGGAGATTCTGTGATGAACCTCCTCTTCCACCTTCTGCGCATCTTCAAAGTTGTACGGGAGGTTATCTGAGCACTGTTGTTCAATGCTATCAGCTAAACACTCAGCTTTTTCCCGGTCATCTAACGCTATATAATTGTCAGGTTTTCTTAAAACGGGAGTGGGGACAGCTCCTTCCACTTTAAAAGCTTTGTCTTATCCTCGATAAACATTGTGACCGGGCGAATTTCTAAAATTAGGTCGCTCTAATTATTATTTCTAACTTCCTGTATGCGGACCTTCACTTTTCGGAGAGCATGTGCATGATATCTATTTTCGCAGGTGGAATATTTGCTGGCTCGGCGCAAAGCACCATTTTTAGCCCTTATAAGTTCGCTAACGTCTCTCGGCAGCTCCTTGCGATCTGAGTTCACCAGTACTACCCGTAAGCTGTCATCAACCACTGTTTTGATGTGTTTGGTAAAAGTGCCTATAGCATTGTCAATATCGTTGGTAGAAACGATGTCATTTAATGGAGAACAGTCCCCGGCGAGAGAGCCTAACCTCATGAACATGGGTCGATAGCCCGAATTGAGGCACTTGAGGGTCTCGATTTCAGAGCTACCCCTTTCATTAAGGCGATATCCAGGATATCAGGCCTATGATTGTCATTAATGGGATTATGAGCCGGAGTGAGTGGTGAAACGATATTAAAATGTAGATCTTCTGCGAAAGCCACCATTTTTCTACCGTTCCTATTAGAATAATTGCAATTCCGGGTCGTACTTTTGCTATTGAGATCGCCAAAGAGAATAACGGCATCCCCTAAGGCGAGGAGTGCTTTCAAATCGCTCGGGAATATTTTTTTCTTAGGAAAGAAGTAAACTGATACTAGGATCAGAACACCATATCCCGTCATATTACGCCTACATCCGGTGGCTTCTATATTGACTAATGGTGAAATATTAATCGGACAGCAGTATAATGATCGATTATAATATATCGCGGTTCCACCCTTTGGAGCGTCTAGTTTGTCCGTTCGTAGTTGGATAATATTACTTATTTTTCAGGCTTTCGGATTTTTTGGTTTCAAAAGGGTTTCTTGCACCATAATTATGTTTTCTTTGTACTCCAACGCATATTTAGTTAATTCGCCCATATTATTGACTAATCCGTTTGGATTAAATGATAATAACAATAATTTTTGAAAGTTTTTCCACTGATTTATTTTAGGTACAGGGTCTAGATGAAACTCATCCCCGCCGGTTGCCCTAGTACTTAGTTTGGCTCCTACACCTGATGTATGGGCATATTTCACTTGATTTAAGGGAGGGAACTGGCTGAAACCTAAAGTCTTGTCCTTCTGTACATTTTTAATTTTCCGTTGGAAAAATTTGTTTGGTTTTGTTACTTTCGGACACTCTTCATAATTGGCCGTATATTCTTAGCAACAATTACAGCAGGCAGATTTGTCTCCTGCTTCTTTACCCTATCACAATCCTTGACCCATGAGGGACCTAGCACTTCACACAGCGCGGTTACACGTGATAATTTGCAGTTGCGTGT